>JAGDQP010033173.1:5771-20836 GCA_022664845.1 Lepisma saccharinum
GTTAAAGCATACAACCGCTTAAATCTTCTCAAACGTCTTACAGGAACCACATTGGGTTTCTCACCAACTGCCATCCTAAATACTTATAAATCATTCCTCAGACCTGTACTTACATATGGACATGTTGCTTAGATGTTCCACTCACTTTTTACAATAAGCTGAAAATTCTCGAAAGACATGCCTTCCGCATTGCTCACAGAATCAAACTTCCCAGCCCCACACCCGATCTATACGCCCTCATCACAGCCTTTACCATCTCGAAACATTAAGACAAAAGTACATCACCAAAATTTCCACCCACTACTATTAGACACACTGCATCACGATGCTACCTTTAATCCACAACACCCACCGCTAATCACTTGTCTCATTTCACTACTCATAAGCATATATCTTTCCATACTCCCCGATAATCATCCGGAAATACCTCAGCTTACCCAATTCTCAGCCCCGCTGCCACCTGATTTCATAATTCCATCAGTCGCACAGTAAGCCATTAAAACAAACAGGGCTCACATTATCTCCCATCAGTGCCCCGAATTGCCCAGGGGACAGAAGACAGCATGCATATGTCTACACTAATGCTTCCTCTGTTGTGATTGTGGCGTGCTAGCACTTCATCTTTCATATATTGTCATCCTCAGCTTCTACCGAAATTAATGATTACGATGTAAAATCGTAATAGTCCTGAGTTTGCAAAAATAAAGAAATAAAGTATAGTTCTAATAAAAGCTCTCAGCCCATCCACATTTCCAAACTCCTTCCATTCCCTAATGATCCCTTCCGAAAAAGAGGGCGTAACCCCCTAAGTGGGTAATAGCCTTGGCCTAACCATGACTATTTGTAAAAAAAAATATCAAACACACATGCTGGTCACAGGAAGCTCCGCCTGGATAAAAAAGGAGTATTGGTAACCGGCCAATCGAAACAACCGGGGACATTTTGCTTCTTAGGAAGGAAGTAAATCCACATTCATTATTTTTATTTACTCTGGTTATTCTTATTGGTTTATCGAATTCTGGTTTAATGATTTATTTCAGCATTCCTTGTTAAAACCAACTTACGAGCAATCAGCTACTACCAAAGCACCAACTTTTGAAGTGTAACGCTCTCCGGAGCTGTTAAAATAAACTAATTCAATATTTGGCATAAACAGTGTAAACACATTGGTACATCTAGCAGCTTTTAGTTGCCCTCTGGGTTGACGAACTCCTGCTATTTTTTTCCGGCTAACGATTAACGGTCCAAATTATACAAAACATGAATCCACCAAAAGGATCCACCATCTCGAGTGTCGGATAGACGATTTGATTTCACTAGCCATCAATCATCAAAACTTTTCCTGAAATATTTTTCTTCACTTGATAATCATGCTGACAGTATCGCAACGAATACAACTGTGTTGAGTTGTCCCAACTACAGATCGCCCAACACTACAGCACCTGGCATTCCACCGGCTCAAACAAAATCTATCAAAGGCGCAATCTCTAAAGTGACACCCAAAGATACTAATGGAACGAAAAGCTAGAAAGTAACTGAGCAGAAGGAAAGGGTCTACTGACCCAAAACGCACAAAAGCCCATTATCCTGTGGAGATGGGGTACAGCGCAGCATTTCAATCACCATCTACACAGAAGTCGGCAGACGGCAATCTGGAATTGAAGAGGCAATTAAACACATAGAAGATCCATCCCACATTTATAATTTCCTACTCACAAAGTACGATCCGAAATTCGAAACTTCAAAAGCAATCAGCCAACAAATCGCTAAATATGTACCCAGAGCGACTATAGAGAAAAAAAGCGCACCAGGAATGGTATTATTAACAAATCAAGAGATCAGCAATTTGATACGTACGTGCGAGACAAAGCCACATTTGAAATATTTGGGAATGCTGCACATATAGCGAAACTCCAATCGAAACAAGGGAAATCCCACCACTTCCTATGAAACCCCCAATCCTCTCTGTAGTTATTCGCGGAGCGGATCCTACCCTTACGGACGATGAAATTGAAGAACTAAAGCAACATGAGCTGGAAATTAAGAAATACATACGAATCCGTAATAACGACGGGCCTACTTACATGGTACGAGTGCTCACCTGCTCACAAAATACAATTGACTTTCTCCTGGAGCAAGGAGCATATATTTACCATGAACGGTACAGAGTAGAACCTTCTCGTACAAAGCCACCTCTTCCATATCGCTGTGAGAAATGCCAACAGTACAAATCTCACACTACCACAAACTGTCCGAGTACTGCGAAATGTGGATACAACATGGGATCACATTCAACAAATTAATGCAAGAACCTAGAAAAGCCACCTAAATGTTCAACTTGTTACAACCAGCACCCTACCTATAGCTATAAGTGCCAAAAAAATCCTGAACCCACAAAGCCAGACCTAGTTGTACCGCTACGCTAAGAACCAACGAATAATACAGATCAGACGTTTACGCCATATGTCATGCTTGAGGATATGTTACGATTAACAACATTAGCCTTTCAAAATATATTTCCGTTCGAGAGAGATCGTACTCAACCAGGTCACATTTGCAGCAAACTCTGTCTTCAAAGCTAATATCACTGCCCCTTACTCTGGACCATACGTCTATTTCCGCTATTCCAGATCAGAAACAGAATCATAATGGCTCGGTCAAGGAATTGTTCCTACCATTTTTTGTTCTTAAACATCAAATCTCTCAAGACACAACAAGGTTTCATTTATTCAACTTCTGGCAGACTACAATGTAGATTGTTTTCTCCTAAATGAAACCGCACTACAATCTAGAGATCAGACTATTCTCAAGCAATATTTATACAATAAACATAATGGGCCTCCGACTGCACAGCGAACTACTGGTGGTACAATGATAGGTTTTAAGAAACATATACTAGCTAGACCTCATCTACCAAAAACCGATCTACTAATACCAAAATTTAATATCACAACTGTATATCTCGCACAATTTACTCCCACCTTAGCCACAATCTACGTCAGACCTCACCATCCAATTCCTTTCCAGTTTTTTTCAGTATCTGTCCGATACATTTAGACATTATGTTATTATGGCCAATATTAACTTCCATGGTCGCAGTGCTCAAGAACGAATAAATTTCAGATCGATTCCAACACAAGCGCTTACATGTTGGATCTCCCTCAACACACAAGACCTATAAGCAATACTACTCCTGACGTCGTGCTTGTATCATCCACAATCATAAGCAACGTGAATGTTAAAGTTCTGGATGATATTGGAAGTGATCACTTACCAGTTCTGCTTGAATTTCAAACACACTCCATCAGCAAAAATAATAAAGATACCACCAAGAAAACAGCAGTTGACTATTCTAGAGCCGATTGGAACAAATGTAGGACAGACCTAACAAACAAACATTCATGCGCTCCTAGCCCCAACTCCATTCATGATGCCATACAGGTAACTGACTTTTTACAAACAAGTATCTAAGATTCTTCCACTTCAAGCATTCCGACGAATAAAGTCCAACCCTACAAACCACGACTAACTCCTAGCTATGCTGCATTCGCAACACAGGTGCAATACTTGTATAACGAATTCAAAAGAACCAGAAGTGAAGAAGTAATAAACTTGCGAACAAGATATCAAAGGATGGTCAGGAACTACATAATCGCTTACAAACGACTGGAGTGGAATAGGACATGCACTAAACTAGAACAAACTAAAAATCCAACACTGTTCTGGAAAAAATTTCACCAGCTTATAGGCACAACCACACTATCAATGTATCCTATTATACACAATCATTAAGCACCACAAACCGATAATGAAAAAGTCAATGCGTTTGCTTCTCACTTTGAAAACATTTATTCACCTCAAAACACATTCACACTACCATTCCACGAAAAGGTAGAAGCGACAATAATAGCCAACGATGACAAGCACAAACCAAACGAACGTTACATTAATGACATGCCCAATACAATACTGAATGAAGCAATAACACAAGAGGAAATACGTTCAATCGTTCGCCACACGAAAAGCACCCGGACCAGACAATATTACATATCGTCATATCGAGGAAGGATCTATGATTCTTTTCGAACTGCTGGCTGTTCTATATACGTTCCTTCTCAGAGCTGGACTGTGTTCGCCTCAATTCAAAGTTTCGCACATGATTCTATTTCTCTAGCCAAACAAAGACCCAACAAATCCAAGATCATATAGACCTATTCAGCTAACATCTACACTAGGTAAGGTACTACAGAGCGTAATAGTAAAAAGATTCCACACGATTCTAGCAAACAAGTCAATATTACCACTATCACAAGGTGGATGCAGACTTTCCAGCAGCACGCACGACCAACATCGTAACTCACCAGTTCAATAGGATACAACCATCTGTCTTCTCTTTGACATAGAAAAACCCTTCGACCATGTTTGACATGCTGGACTGCTATACAAACTGCAGAGATACCGATTTCCTTTATATTTTATCCGCTTTATCACATTCTCCCTCAAGGACCGTCTCATATATTATAATAAACCAAGCGAAGTCACGCGCAATACGGCCGAGAACAGGAGTACCACAAGGATCAGCCCTTTCCCTTTTACTCTACATATTATATACTGCAGATATACCGAAACCAATTCCAAATATCCATCACTTCCTTTTTACTGATGATATCGCATTCCTGGCTACAGCATATAGGTAATAAATTCCAGCCTTGAACGCATGATAGAGCTGTTCGAAACATGGTGCAAGGGGTGGAAACTAAAAATAAATGGCGACAAAACTCAACCTCTCGTTATACTGCCACCGAACCGTACTTCTAGAGAATACCGAAATACTTCCCTATTACAACTTAGAGTCGGTGGAATTAAGATACCAGTTACGAATACAGCCAAGTACCTAGGTGTCAAATTTGACAGACATTTAATATGGAATGCTCACCTGAACGAAGTCAACCGAAAAGTTCAGAACAGGCTAAATCTATTAAAACGATTATGTGGCACAAGTTGGGGCTTACATCCACAAACGCTTATAAATACGTATAAGACATTTCTACGGGCACTACTGACATATGGATTTACAGCTTGGGTGTCGGCATCGGTCAAATATTACGAAAGGCTTAAAATCTTAGAAAGACATGCCCTACGTACAGCTTACAGGATCAAAGTCCCGAGCCCAACCCAAGAGCTTTACAGTAGGATCGATTTCCCCGAGATTACTGCACACATAGCTTCACTTGGATACAACTACATTGCAAAACGCATTGGCACGGACCATCCGTTGATGCAAGATATTATCCGAACCGACCTAAACATATCTGCCGCTCCACGCTTTCATTTCGAAACTCTAGATCACCCCCTTGCACTATATGTCAGAACACTTCCACCCGATCATGCAGATCACGACAATTACAAAGACATGCCAATAGAGAACTACCGGCACATTTATGCTCTGTAAAAACAATTTAAAAAATAAGCCAAGCTACGTCTCATAAAATCATGCCCATGCCAAACAATCCTCAGGATTTTTTTTTAAAATCAGACCATCTAACAATAATTGAAATAAGAAATATATTATAAACAACTCTGGAAAGAAAGGGCATAACCCTTTGTACTCATCATCAAAGGGGAATCTTTAACTAACTTACTAACTTCTCCAACAAGAAATTTGTATTTTCTTGCAACGTTATGTTGAAATAGATTCTACTCTGTCCGGAGGCCATTTAGCAATACATATGGTCACAACAGTAATAAAATATCGTCAATTGTTAACAATATTTGTATAGTTAATGTATAACTATATAGTATCGTCAGAGATGATTCTCCCATAGTTAATGATACAGTATTGTATCATTAACTATAATCCTACAAAATATTTTGCTAATTTAACTAGAAACAAGAATTCGACCATACAATATTGTTAACAGTATTGTAATTATGACAATACACCTAACCATATATATTGTAATAATGACAATACACGGTTAACAATACTTGTATGGTATTTGAAACCCATAGTATTGCTGTTCCAAAATTAACTATGAAAAATCGCGTTATATGGTTACTGTAACCGTACTTTTTTTAGCGTGCAGTATAATGGTCCATGATTATTAATATGATACAAATAAATTCTGAGGAGAAAATGAAATCATCATTTTCACTCAGAATTCAGTAAGACCGAGACTCACTATGAGAATATGTATTAGATCATAGGTTATAAACACCATGATTATAAATACCATCACAGACTATAAACTTTGTCACTAAAGAACCCAGGTTAAAATGTTTGCTGCAAAATCTTTGCTGGAACGGCATAATTTTCTAGTATGCATGGTCGGTTTTGAAACCTGTTTTGTTGGATCCAGCAAATTAGGCTGGATAACAGCACAATATGCTAGCTCAAATTTTCAGCATGCATGGTCGGTTTTTAAACTCTTTGTTGGATGCAGCATATCCAGCAAGAAATACCAGCAAAACCAGAAAGGTTCCAGCCAGCAAGAACTTTTAACATGGGAAACTTATAGTCGACTCGTCCAGTCAATTTAGCTCAAATTTTGATCAAACCTTGAATTAATTTATATAAAGCTGAAACTTTGTGTGGTTGTTCATTGGTCGAGCCTCATCTGTACCTGAAAAGTCCCCAAAAATCCGGCGGAGAGTTTAAGAGTTACTACGTCATCAATATGGCCGCCGTCGGAAATTGGAGCGTTATATTTGAAAATGGGAAGTTCCACGGAATAGAGCTGATTCCTTCGTTCTTGGACTATGCCTACACTTTCCACAAATAAAGAAGAGGAGACATATCCGTGAAAATATTGCTGCATTAATGAACAAGATATGTATTATTAAGCTACACTAAGGATAATATAACGCGAATTATGTATCGAATAAAGTATGGAGTCCAGTGACTAGATAGTAAGATTACATGGCATGGTATTGTTGCAGATTATAATCTGATTGATAAAAAGGCAAACATACATGCAGATATTAAGAATTAATGAAGATGAAAACAATTAATGAGGTTGATTATAGGATAATTACCTTTTAATACGAGGAAATCATCTTCAATGGCAGATTTGGTTACCAGTCCTACAACACGTCGTCATGAATATAAGGATAGTACCAGTAACGATAATAAGAAATTAGGAGATTTTTCATCTTCAGCTACGACGTACACTTCGTGATACCATTCTTTTTCTTAAAAAGAAAAACAAAAAAAAAACACGTAATTAATAGTTTCTTTATGGCGCGGTAATAGTTTGTGCCACGTTTAAAGTGACTAAGTATTCATACTATCCCGTTAAATTTAACGCCGTTATAATAAAACAAAATGTGCAGAACAACTTCAGGTCAAATTGGCCGGGACATTTCCGAAAACAACGGAAGAAGAAGAAAAGGAAAGAGGAAGAGATAGATGGGGAGCAGAAAGAAGAAAAGAGGACAGAGACAAGGAAAGAGGGAGAGAAAGAAAGACAAAAGTGTTAGGAAGAAGATGAAGCTGTCGCTCCCCTCTCTCTCTCACACACAGAGAAAGTGAGACAGATCTTTTCTTTTTTCACATTCTTCTGTTCCTCTTCTTCTTCGTCTTCTTGTTTCTATCTCCTTTCATCCCCTCTCTCCTGCGCTTCTTCCTTTGTTCTCCTCTTTCTTTTTTTCTTTTCTTCTGGGTTTCTTCTTCTCTCACTTTTCTTTCATACTAACTTTTTCTTTCTCTCTTACTCTCTTTCCTTCTTCTTATTCGTGAAAGAGTTGAGATTCTGTATCTCTCATTCTCTGTCTTCTTTCTCTCTCCTTTTCTCTTCCCCATTACATAGCACAATAACTAATGAGCCTCTCTTATATTTCTTAAGTTGGCCCCGCCACCAAAAGTCGTGAATAAATCCTAAATTATGCTAGCACTAATTAGTGCTTACCAATAATGGTAATAATGTGGTCATAATGTATTTGCTAAAGTGCATCTTTCAGTGTTGGAGTGTGAAAGTTAATTTAAGGCAGCAGTCATTGCACAAAGACTGATCATCTCATCAGCCATTTTGATTCCCATATTCATCTTTGTTTTCCTAATTATTTAACGGGCTTCGGCCACAGGACGGATAAATATGGCGGACGATTTTCACAAGGGGCTTCCGGTTCAGGTTGACACTCCTACACACGGCGCATAGCAAACCGCTAAATATTCCCGAAGTTATAAAAAAGAAACTAAAACTGATCATCACTCCCGTTCACGTACTCCTATTCGCGGTTCTACTACTAATCATGCAGATTCACCACCACTCAAGAAACAGCATGTACATCAAGAGAACGAGAAAGAAAACGAATCAGACGATATGATTACAGAACAAACATCACCTACCACTTCTGAACAACTCTATACCTTCATGCTCAATAACTAGGATACGAAATTCCAAAACTCAAAACAACTTCTAGCTCAACTCTGCAAATATGTTCCTCGCAAAACTATCAACCAGATCATTCCTACACGCAATGACATGCTTATCAAATCACCTGATTCAAATCTTGCAACATACATCCGTAACAAACATAGTCTTGAAATTTTCTGTAAATCAGCAACATTGATCAATTTCACTTCACAACGCACCAAGCAACCACCACCACCACGAAAACCCCGGATGCTATCCGTTGTCACCTGCGGTGTCGATCCAAGTTGGACAGAAGAGGAGATCACTGAGGAACTACGTGAGGAGGAGTATGAATTCACGATAGTCATCCGTATAAAATGCAATTCTGGCCCTACCTATCTAGTTCGAATTCTCACCACTTCACATGAAACTATCAATGATCTTTTAACTTTAGGAGCCTACATCTATCGTAAAAAACACAGAGTAGAAACGTCACGCACTACACCACCCATTCCAATCCGCTGTGAGAAATGCTAAAGTTATAATTCTGCCACAATTGAAACCTAACCCGCACATTCGTGTGGGTCCACTTTCTCACAACCTACGATGGACCCATGCAATTTTTTTTACAAAAATGTTCTATACATATTTTATGTAGTATGAAAACACCGGTTTTGTGAAAAAAATAATCAAAGAATTTCTACTCCCGTGCTGAAAGGGTTAAGTGAGGACTTACTACCTCCTTTAGTGTTAATGAATGTCGAGAGAGATTTGTTTATGAATTTGCAAACAAAAGATAACTGTTGGCTGAAATTCTCAGTCTTGCACCGACACTTAGCCTTGCTCGTCATCTTGCACTAGTCATCGGTAAAGCCGAACCGATCAGTACTAACTTCATTAGAAAGAAGAATCCCATCATTAGGTTCTAACCAGTAATAGCTACACCGAAGACAGACTGACAAGATCTTCCAATAGTGATTCTTTTACTTCCAACAGGCATGAACTAGGGGAATGAAGTTTCTCTTCTTTACATTTGGTGTCTGACTAGGCTAGGCGATGTACCCCAAACTGCACTGCTTACTATAACGACTTGTGTAACTTCACTTTGATTTGAACAATCGCGTATACATGTATGTGTTCGAGTGTTCACACATCATTCTTAGGGTAGTGACTGCAAGTAAAAAATGTAAAGTCTCGATTATATTCGTTAGTATTTCAGACCCTTTCGCTTTAGGTAATTCGCCCCATGAACCTTCAAGGTTTCAACTTTAAATCCATCTCTATATTTAAACACAAACTTAACTATCTCGCATGCTAACTTACGCCCCATGAACATCAATTCCACATAGTTCACATTCAGCTGATACACCTGGAGAAAGTTGTTCACATTTATTTACATATCAATTTAGAACCAAGAAACGCCAGTACTTCAAACGTTCACAAACAAATTCGCGACGTTCTCACTTGCGCTATAGTATGTACCTAAAAACAACAAAAAGGGGAAAGAAATGACATAAACTATGCAGAGGGATATGAAAGAAATGGGACCTGTCCACTACTCAAAAGACAAATTGTTGTGAAAGCAAATCATGAACATTTCAAACCAGCAAATTATATTTAGTTGGTTAAAGTTTGAGCATCAGTTTTAGAACTCTGTGTTAGAACAAAATCATGAACATTTTAAAGATTTGGTTTTCATCATCCTTTCTGTATACTATTCTGTTTCGTTTTTTTAAAAAAAAGAAAAGAAAAAGGGGGTGAATGCCGTGAGCGCAAATCATGAACATTTTAAAACAGTAAATGATAAGTAGTTGGTTTAAGTTTGAGCAACACTGTTTGAGTGTTAAACGATATGTTTTTGTATTTATAGCCGGGAAACTAGTTTTCTTTTTGCAGTAAAACGGTGACGATAGCACATTCTCGCGCAGGCGCAGAGCTCCTTGAACTAGAAGTAACACTGAATGCGATTGTTCTGAAAGTTCTAGCTTTGTCTGGTGGTTAACGTATCAGAAAGATAATCCAGAAGTCCCGGGATCGAATTCTGGCGTGGTTAATTTTACATTTAAAAATAATAAAACTAACTTTTTTCTCTTTTCTGTGTATATAGTGTCACTGTATGTTATCATTCTTTTATTCATTTTTTGATCGTAGGGTTCTCTGAATGGGAATTAATAAATATATGAATTTGCTTGTTAACGGTCCAGGTTCTCTTTGTTTCATTTGTCAACCAAATGTACTAGAGCGGAAATTGATATTTAAACTACCTTGTCCCCAAATTGTTTGGGTCACAACTCCCTTTTGCAATTCAAGCAATACTCCTCGAGAAATTTATATTTTTAATAAAGTAATATTTATTTACATACGACAAATATACATAACACTTCCTAACGCGCCTACTTTTAACACAGTGGGTAGACGCAATTTCTGAATTCTCTATTTCCTCGTCCTTGTAAGTACGTTTCCTGACAGCCATCTTCCCTACAGCGAGAGGGATACAATAACAATCAGATTGACGCTTGGAATGGTATCAGTGAGGCGAGCACCGTTATACCTCCTTCTTGTTTTGCCGCTCGACGATTTGGTAGTAGCTGGGACGAAAAACACTTTTAATATTCCTCTGCCTTATCTCCCCAGTTTTGGCTTAAAAGACGGAATTAACTTCAAATTAATTAGAACTCTGGGGTCAATTACTTTTATATTTTTTTATGCTTATGTAGATAAAATACATACTTACTTGAGTATTAGTACTCATGTCGAACCATGAAGCATATCGGGTATGTACCGAGGCATCCCTGCCTGATTTCAAAGTATCAAAGTAGGACACCTACCTTACGCCCCGACAAACTGCTTGTATATATTATCTAGTTTCCATGCGATTCTTCTTCTCTCAAAGTCTTCATCAACCAGATATAGCAGATCCTCCCCCTTTGGAATATCATGGGACAGGAGCACGACTGCATCTACCTCTTCCAACATAGGAAAGGTGATGATCTACCTTTTTCATGATATTCTCTCACTATTTGTCGCAGCGCTGTAGTCAGAATTTGATGATCCTCCAGGGTTGGAAGCTTATAAACGTTATTTGCTTTTTTATAAGCCAATTCAATTAAGAGTTGATTACTAACTGTAGAATTTCCGTTTCCTTTCTTCTGTTCAGCTTCATTTGAAGTTGAGTCTTCAGTTGCTTTTAGTCGATGTTCACTAATAGTATCTATCTTCTGACCAATCATAACAGGATCTTCATTAATGTCATATGGTCCTTGGGTAAAATTTTCCTTCTTCATAAGTATTGTTCTTTGTTCTTCTACTTATTTCTTTTCTTCGGGTTTGTAGAAGTTCTTACAAGTGTCCAAATATCCTTCCTTGTGGAAATACCAGCTATACCAATCCTTCAGGGGCCTGTTTTTCGGCTTATCCTGTTCGATCTTCGTATTTGGGCTTGGTGGTTGAGAGAGCGGTTTCATTTTTTATTTGATTGGTTAAAATTCTTTACAATTGAACTATTCTGACCTTCTTGAATAGTTTCAACCACAGATTTGAAGATATTATGGTGGATCGAGGTTTTGAATTAGAATGAAAATCACATTTTATTCATATTTTTGTAAAATGTAACGACAA
The DNA here is from genome assembly GCA_022664845.1 of Lepisma saccharinum. Classification (NCBI taxonomy): domain Eukaryota; kingdom Metazoa; phylum Arthropoda; class Insecta; order Zygentoma; family Lepismatidae; genus Lepisma; species Lepisma saccharinum. Next base: position 17,744 of record JAGDQP010033173.1, read on the forward strand.
AGTTAGAGAAATGAAAAATAACATAATAGGAAAGTTCAATGCATATGTGAGAATTAAGAAAACACAAAGGTATGTAATACAAGGAAATAAAACTGACAATTTGAGTAATTGCTATCTGCTTCTGGGTATTTTAATGCAAAGATCGCTAGAATATGTCTGAAATAGTGATAAGGCGACAATTGGAAAGTGGCGTGACGATGATATGACATGTATAAGACAATACTCTCCTAATCTCAGGTAATTGACCAAGTAAATTCAAAATTGAAAGTCATGATCAGAGAGTTTAAAAGTAGCCGGACAACGGGTCTGGGCTTCACAATTTTAGCTCCCGTTAAACGATTCATATCGATGGACACACCAAGTACCAAGTAAGTCTTAGTCTGTTACATAATTTCAGTTGTTCGCCTTATAGCCATTTATAAGTACTTTAGTATTCTAATTTCATATTCTACTGATTAACCCAGTATTTGTAGGAAATGTCTAAAGACATAAGCCGATTTGTGAAAGCTAGCAATTACTGGGCACAAGTTGTATTATTCGACGTTTGACTTTAATTCCAACTTCCTTATATGTCAACTGAACCTAAAGGTACGGTACACCAAAGTACAAGCCAGTGAAGTTCACGCATAAATGTTTCAAGTGAACCATTTCTGAGCTAATTCCAGGGTCAGAGTGTCTGTTTGAACATGGCATTTGAATCGTAAGGCTTTATCATCTAAAGTGAAGAGTGTACTACTGAACACAAAATGTATAGTCTTTATAAACACGGAATTAAGAACTAGACGTGATGATTCAAGGCATCGTACACAATATGCACCTCCGGTATTATCATTGTTAGTGTTATTTTGGAGCACTTTCCCTTATACAATTATAAATAGTTATAACCATGATGGTAGGTGGTATTTTCCATCCGCCCATTCCAATCGCCGGCGATACTAAATGAAGTTTATCTTGAATATCATGTCCTTCTAATTGTGCACTCAATTCCTTAATTATTAACATGATGTCCTCTACTGAACTTTCCTCTCTGGAGCTCACATGGATAAATTTAACACCAATTTTTTAATACTGTAATAGACTTTAATTGTTTTTCCATCAGATTGTAGATCAACGTTGCTCATATTCTCGATACTATCATTCTCATGCGTTTGAAGCACTGTTTTCACTATTCCTATAGTCAAAGTAGCCAAAGTAGGGTTTACAAAATATATTATATTTTCTTGCTTTTAAAGGTTAATGGATGTACACAAAACCAAAAGATCTTGTAAATTTCCCCTCATGTTTGATAAAATTTATAGATTCCAATTAATTGTGATATTAGGTTAGGATTAGATCTTTCTTCTTTTTCTTCAACATAGTTTTCTTCGATAGCGGTCCAGCCTTTCACTTGAGGGACTGGCATTCCTGTCTCCTTTACCAGATTTCCATTTTGTTCTGTATTTAGTTTTATCCTTAAAAAATCTTCTAGTCTTTTCTTGTATACCGAAATCCTAGAAAGAGATTTCCTCTTTCTCTTGCCAGTTTGGGTTGATTGATCCTTTATATTCTCCGTGGTTTATTTCGGAAATGAATCTTTTAAATGTCATTTGGTAGCTAACACACTTGACGCTATTTCGCTCCTCGCATGGACGCTTCCATAGTTGGCACGGGACACAGATATTTTATTCTTATCTGGACATTCCTCCTACTTATGATCTTTCTTCCCACAGTAGAGACACCTTGTATCGTCTTCCGTACAGTTATTCTTAATATGACCAAAACTGTAGCACAGGAAGCACCGCGGTACTGCTATAAAGTCCCTAATCTGATTTGATTCGTAATTTATACACACTTTTCTGCTAAATTCAACAACTTCCTAATTTCTGGAGAGACCTTAATGACCAGATAGTTTCTATCCTGTCTCCTAGGTTCTACCCGGAACCCTGGCTTGACTTCCTTAACTTCTCTGCTCTTTTGACAGGTTCTGTTCTACAAATGGTTCTACTATGTCATTATATTCAAGATCTCCTGGTATGTTACAAACTACCATGAGTGTCTTCCTCATCTTAGTTTCTTCTACCTTAAAATTTGTTATCACAATCTAGCAATTTTTAGTTTTTTCATTTTCCTCCTTCGTATCTGTGCTAATCATTAACACCATGTTCGTCTTCTTGATTTAAGAGACCTTATATTTTAACTTTTTTGGGTTGGTGACGGTGGTGAACCTTTCCTTAACCTCCTTGACAGTTTCACCTTCATATGGTTTTATTACATTGGTAGGCTTAGTCTTTGCCTTTGCTTGCCTAATTTCCCTTTCCTTTCCCATCATAGTTAATTTTACTACTTCTGCCATTGTCCTTACAACTTCATCCTGATCGATTTTCATTCTTGTTGGTCTTTCTCTGCAAGCTGTTTCTCTGCTTCAATCTTAAGATCCATAAGACTCTGCATCAAATCTTTGTTCTTTTTAGCTAGTTCTTAATTTCTCTGCAGTAGCTTCTTAACTTCTTCCCTCTGTTTCCTTTAGTCTTATTCTCAGTTGGTTTATGTCTTCTACTATCATATCGCTTTTCAAGCCAGACTGATCCACTCTGGTTGACAATCAAGTTACATCTTTCATATGCATGACTTTAAGATTAGCTAATTCCAGTTTTAGGTTTTCGTTATCTTTTTCCAGTTCTTCTCTGTCTTTTGCTAGGAGTTCATTCTCTCCTTCCAGCCTTGCAATTACTAGTTGTAGTTGATTTTGACTCCAGAGTAGATTAGGTTCTCTACCCATCCTTTCCTATCGATTTTCTTCAATTTGATCTTGAATCTGTTTCCTGAGTTCATATATGAATGTTTGCAATTTTGAGATCATAGTGGCTCAGCTGATAAGAAGATTTTCCAAAGCTTTCATCTTATTTGCACCTACTTTCGATGCTTCAAAATAATTCTTTAAAAATTTCACGTCCTCATCAAACTTGTCCATTGGATTTGCTATTTGGTCATCCTTATCCAATGTTTGGGTAACCGGCATGATCACAAACTGCTACATTTGCCCTTCCTGGGATCCCGTTACGGTTGCATCATCCGAGAAGACGTTTCCTTCTTTATTCTCTTTACTTTTCCATC
>JAGDQP010033174.1:0-20835 GCA_022664845.1 Lepisma saccharinum
TCAAACACCGAAACAACTATTCACGCAATTTCTGAAGTATGTACCTCGAGACACCATCTCGCATTATACCAACTAGAAATTGAAATCGTTGTTCAGTCATCCGACGACAAACTTCCTAGAACCATCCGTAACAAATACAGTTTCTAAATCCTTGGAAAACATGCTAAATTGACACCACTAGAAAACAAACCGATTCGCCAACCACCACGTAAACTTCCTATGTTATCCGCAGTCATTCGAGGCGTAAATTTTGACGTTACAGACTCAGAAGCAGAAGAAGAATTAAGGCAAGATGGACACATTATCACCAAATGTCTCAGGATCATAACACAACAGGGTACATCCAGCTATATAGTCAGAGTCTTAACAAATCATCAACAAACCATCGACAATTTTCTACAACAAGGTGCATACATCTACAGAAAACGTCATCGAGTCGAAACATCCCAAACTTCACCACCTCTTCCTGTGCGCTGTGAAAAACGTCAAAAGTACAATGACCTTTACACTAAAGATTGTTAAAACACACACACATGTGGATACTGTTCGCAACAACATCAAACAACAGCCTGCACCAATCTTCAAAATCCACCTAAATGCAACACCTGTAATGAATCACATCCAACATATAGCTACAAATGCAAAGGTCGACCTACTCTAGAATCTGACGAACCTGCGTACGTAGTACCATTACGCATACCTAAGAAAACAACACAACCGCCTATCACTTCTGCACAACAGCAAATCACAATTGAACAAACCTTAGCAATCATTACCCTCGCACTACACAACACATTTCCATTTGATAGATCAATACTTCTTCAAGAAATTCAATCTGCAGCAGCAACCATTTTCAAGCTAAACTTCCAAGCAACATATTCAGACCCTATGTTTATTTCTTTGTACATCCAATGAATTCTCCAGACTAGCATCCCTATTCATTTCACTTTGTCATTCACGAATATCACTTCACCTATCATCACCATTGCAGCGCTGTAATCATCAATGTTCGACAAGGGCTCATCTGTTTTTCCATCGATGTCTAGACTCGCCCCTAGACGATAAGATAATCACACAACCGTTCTGTTCATTATTGTGACGTATAAGTGCACATCATCACCATCCTCCATCACATTGTCACTTTGATTACCATATCTGCAAAATGATTATAAGCGCAAAGCTTATAACATCCTGATATTATTGATATAATAAATAATTGATAAAACATGCCTTAGACCATCCAACTGACCTCTTCCTCAATGATCTCCCCCCCCCCCGAAAAGAGGACAAAACCATCCCTGCGGGTTTTAGCCACGGCCTCACCGCGGCTAATTTGTAAAAAAAAAAACATAAAGAGATAGTAGTCTTGTTATTTTAACCCTCTGTTGAAATAAATGATTTTTTTTCCTTTATCGCCTGCGTTTAACTTCTAATAGACGTAGTGGAGAGCTCGGCTTTGGTCTCGGAAGGACCTGTAAAGCACTGAAGAGATCATTGCCGAAGTCCTCTACAATCTCAAGGGGTACGTCCCACTGCGTGGAGTAGCTTTGGGGCACGCCATAGCGTTACAGATTTTCTTTATCTTTGTCCAGGAATCGTTACATGAACCCTGTTTAAGAGTACTCATTTTGTTCTACTGCACAGTGACCAGGAAAGAGCTAGTTTATACGGGTTTATTTTTTTAAGGATTGTATTAAGTCGAAACGAGTGGAAAAGGTCACGTTTCAGCTCCACATTTTCACAGTTTACAACAAAGAAAAAGCTTGGATACAGTACCAAAATATCCTTAACATTTTTTAAATTTAATAGTCCTTTACGTTAGTAAAAAATGTACTAAATAAATCATTTTTCACTATATTGTAGCATGCAATGGGTTCGTCCGCTATTGATTTAAGTTGTAGCTAGTGATATACGTTGAGAGCAAGAGTGGTCTTAATTTGCAAATATAGCACAGCTAAAAAATCAATATTTTCGTTATTCGGATCACTGTTCCATAAAATTCTCATTATTTGAAATTTTAAAAAGTCCCAAATGAATCCACGGTATTCTAATACATGCTACATTTGATTGCTCCAGTAGCAACAAACTTGCCCAAGATGCACTGAGAGAAATATCCCGACGAACGTAAATAACAGAAATACATGGAAAATCTTTATTTCCTCTTAAATAAGTATGAAACAACTTTTTAAGTATGCAAAATATGAGGAAAGCATCATAGTATTATATGGTAGTACACAACATTGTTTAAACATGAAGCATACTTCTTTACGTGATTTTGTTTTCTCAGTGTGTGAGAGCATTTGTAATGGGTTTTACGTACTGTAATAACAAGTATTTATAGTAATTGCATGTTATAATGGGTATGTACAGTTACACTGTTTATTTCTTTAATTATTGCAAAAATGGTGCACAACAATGGGGGTTCGAAATATAATTTGGAGGATAAAAATGAGCGGAATTACAAGAGTGCAAATATTTCAAATGAAAAGGATATGAAGTTTATAAAACTCATAGAAATATTTCCAAAGATAAGTGGACCAGTTGAATATATTGCTACACAAATACGGAATGACTTGAAGAAAAATAATGTTAACATGCATGAGAAAGATCAAGCCTTAGCTGAAGATAAGAAGCTAAAATATCTTTCAGTTACACAAGAAGACCTTGTTGATATAGTTCTTAAAGTATGGTTAAAAGAAGAGAGAAGGGTAAAAGGGAAACTAAGAAAAAAGGGTAAAAGGAAAGAAGAAAAGAGGAGGAGATGAAGGAAAAGAAAACGATCGGATGAGAAGATAAATGGAAAGAAGAATTGAGGAAAAAGCAGATAGAAGACTAGGCACTTGGGAAGAAAGAATTAATAAAGGATGTATCCAAACTATGGAAAACTGTGTTCGAAATGTTAAAGAAGTCGAAGCAAACATCAAGGTAATCCAAGAGAAATATCAGGAATTGAGCAATCAAGTATTCATATTAGAGTCCAATTAAGCTAGTATTTCTAAAAGCATGGAAGAAGATGTAATATTAGAGCAACAAATAAAATAGCGATGCATGAAAAATGAAGTAGAAACCAATCAAAGATTATAGAAGACTTAAGAGCAACGTCTGAAAAGTAGAATTCACGTGTTGAGTTTAAGAAAAAACAAACATCTTTTAAGTAGTAAAGTAAATAGAAAATGTACAAGTTATCAAACATCAATTGATAATAACGCTAACCCTGGAAGTCAAGGAGCAAATAAGGAATTAATCAACAAATACAGAAGAACAACTGTTAGGTGGTTTAAAATTAGTGACTATGTACAACAGATCCCTAAGATGGGAGAGGATTTAAAAAACCTTAATCCCAGGTTACCAGATAAAATTGTTACTTTATTCATTTTCAATATGCTACACATCTATATAAAGGACAAATTATTCAACTCTTGTCCTAAACGTCTTTATCAACAATGTGAGAAAGTAAGAATACAAATACCTTTGGAGAAAGAATACAAATTGATGATAAGGAATCAAAGTAGAGAGAGTCAAAATAATAATGTCAAAGATCTGAAGTAGTCTATGCTTGAAGACGGAAAGTGATGTTAAAGACTTACCAAACAGCTTTACATCTTGTGATATGAAAAAAATGGCAATAGTAATTAAGAACGAAAACCAAGGTCAGAAGAACATGTCCCAACACCAGTTGCTCTTGAGACAAGGTAGAGTAAGAAAACTAAAGAGGAAGATACAGTAAAAGTGCTTAATATTCCAGAAAAGAATGCTATAAGTAAGGAAGATGATGAAGTATCACCAAGTATTCAAACCGAGTCTGAGGAGGAACAAGTGATAAGATGAAGAAGAAATAAATGTAAAGACTATAGTAAACTGTTAGAGAGTATGTACCAATAGGCTCTAACTTCAATGAAGGGAGGTGTGGATAATCCGAGAGCATATGTATGCAAATGTTTTAATATCATACATAAATATCATTTTGATTATGAACCATATGAATATGTACGGATTTTATATATGAAATCATGTGGAATACCTGTGTATATTTAAGAAATATCTGTAATATTGAGCAGAGATAACTCAGATATGGCAAGTATTTAACTACAATATAATTAAATGAATTATATTATGAATAGCTATGAATGCATTTTATGGAGATAATTTTAATTAAATGACAGTAATTTTGAACAACTTAACTAGGTTACGAGTGAGTTAAGTTAATTATATGAATAATGTAAATAATGATTAAAGAATTTACTATGAGATGATGATATAATACTATATATGTGATCATTTAGGATGAAGATTATTAATGATTATGTAGTGATGATACGATTATAAGTGTTACTGAATTATGAAGAATGAAAATTATTAATGGATTAATAAAAATGATGTTAATAATGTTATTGTTTAATGAATTATTATGAGAAATGAAATGTTAATGAATTAATTTATGATGCAATATAAATGGATTACAAGAAAACAGAAATTATAAGCTTAATTTTGATTTAAATACAATAGAATGAAACCTGATGGTTAATCATTAATGAATTTTCCTAAATAAAATGGTAATAAGTAATGAGATATTGAAGTATTATAAAAGATAATGAAAAAAAAGAAATGGAAACAAAATGAAATGTTATAAACAAACAAATATAATTGTGTGTTGAGTAATAATAAATGATAATATTACGAAATATATTGAATAAATTATATATATATATGTTCAAACAATTAAATGAAATAATGTATTTATAGAATTGTCTTCAAGTGACAATTAGTAATTTATATTATTTTACAATGTTTAATGTTTCATTACGGTTTTCTTGTTGTTATTATTAAAAATTTAAAACCAAAAATGATTAATTATCATGCATAAAAAAGCTTTTTTTGAGAATCAAACAACTCGTCTTTTTTATATCCGAGAGAGAGATATACATATGTAATGGGTATTACATACAGTAATAACGAGTATTTATAGTTATTACGTGCTATAATAACGAGTATATACAGTTACTCTGTATATTTTGTAATCATTGCATTAAAACCGCAAAGACGCAATGTATATCATCTCGCTATAAAGCAGTTAGTTGCGTAAGAAGTTCAGATCATTAAAAAGATGGCATAAGAGTTTGACAGCAAGAAAATATATTGAAAGAGTTTATATTAATTGTTGTTTTGTCATTCTTTTATAAATTTGGAATGTTTACGTTATTAATGTTGTCTTTATAAGAATATGACAGAAAGAAACTTTATGTTATGGTTTTGATGTTTAAAGTTACTCATACAAATTATTTGAAATGTCTTAGTTGTAGACTAGACAAGGTTGGGCCTCGTTAACAGAAACTAATGAATTTACAGATTAAATTCTTATTTATCGTAATACTTTCTTTTTATTTACGTGTTTCGCTTGCGAAGCATCTGGTGGGGTACAACACTTCGGGCCAGTGCTGATATAACCAAGTTTTGTCCCATTCAGAGCAGAGGAAAAAGTCCTGAGTTATTCAGGGGCATCTTGGCATTATTCTAAATACTTGATAATTTGAGGAATTAGCATACATCAAATATATTTGTAATTGTACATACGTCAAACGCTGCTAGCAGGAAGATTATAGACAGCTTATCTCAAGCTCAATATTATGATTAAATTGTAAAGAAATTTTAATGCAAAGATTCAGCTATTTACATAAGACGTAGCCATTGAACATTATTTGTTTGGCTCAAACGGTTATGACTTCAGAAAAGGTGATTTAGTATTACCACTTTTCGTATTACCCACCAGAGCAAGATATGCATCTTTCTCATCCTCGAAAAGTACCCAAGGACTCGTAATGGAAAACGGAATCTAGTCTGACACTCCGACTCCACCGGAGAGATGAAAAATACTCCTGAGAGCGGTTCCTTTTTTAAAAAAATAATAATAAAGGAACAACACTGGTCTGATCAACACAAATGCACTTGAAGATCATTTGAATTTGAACTGAAACTTTATTTTCTAATCTTTAGACTTGTCAGTCTCAGGCCGGCACCAAGAACACAGATTTATAAACATCTTGTTTTACTATGTAACACACTTATATTTTCATGCCACTAAAGATTTTTCAAACCATTGCCAAAAATGATATTATTTAAACCATAGCATTCCATAGTGGTATAAATCCAGCGGTTTTCTGCTATACTGTCATTGAAAGCAACATCTGATACATTCCAAAGTCTATCACATACTCTAAAATGACATAGGATGAGTACCAAACACAAACAAAAAATTGCTAATAAATTTCTTAATGTGCTAAAATGTAGGCAAGGGTTTGTAGTACATTTAATTCCCTTGAATTGAACAATTTGTTGGATTTCAGTCACTGAAATATGAAAGCGTTGCAACGATGTGTTGCCAAATAAGTTATCGGCCGAACCTGTTCAGTCACGAGTCAGATCGGGTTGATCCGACATGATGTCGACTCACTGAGAGCACTGCTGCTGGGAGTCGAAACCGTGCCAATTTGATTAAAAGGAGACAAGAGATACTCATCCACTGGAAGCTCTTACGAAATGAAGAGTTTGTAAATGTATAATATAACTAAATATTTCCAACGGTTGTTGGTCGATTTCGAAGTCAAAGCTAATAATATGTGAAAACGAATTATTTTCTCTCGGCTGTTTATTAGTTCTCTATCTTGTGCGTCAGATCGAACACAACAGTTTGATCACGGCAACAAGGTATGAAGCATTGAAGTTCCAGAGGGATCATTGTGAGTCGCAAAGGAATTAATATGTCACTTTCGAAATTGCCCGAACATTCAACACTCCTCGACGCACGGTATTACTTGTTTACTACCTCGAAGAAGCATTACCACCTTCAGTAGAAACCAAAGTAGCCAAACATGAGTGCTTCATAATAATGGCTGGTGATGTCTATATGGAATTGCCCATGGTAACAGACAAGCTACACTACCTCAAATAATTTTCACATTTAATACAGGAGGTCTAGGAGGCTAGTGCAAAGTTCTTGTGCTTCCATAGAATATGGGAGTTGAAGACCCAGCAGAGAGCATCTGTTAACATCACGACAATGAATACAGCATGTATGAGTTCGCGAAAGCGCTAATTAGACCTGGAGAATTGGCAAAGTGATATGTGGGATGATGAACTGAGGTAGCAGTTGTTTCGAGCTGATGGTAAGGTGCAGGTGTGGCGAAGACCCTATGAGGTTGTTAACCAAAGTTTTGAACAAGAAACAGTGAAGTCATCCACACTGGTGTTGGTGTGTGTTTATGTGGCATAGGTTGGATCCGCTGGTTCTTCCTCCTAATGAATTATTGACCACTAACTAGCTATGGATTTCATGCGCACTAACAATGATGCAAGTTTCACGCAGAGTAATGCATTTGAAGAATACAGGGAAAGAAGGTAGGTATGTGCATTTAAAAAAATGGGTTTGCACTCGTAATAGATACTACAGAATGACAGCTAACACCTCAGAAAATTTCAATCCAAAAGCGCAAATAACCACCAAATTATGGCGGTTTTAAGAATGTGAAATACATAGGAGTAAATGAGAGAGTTAGCCTTTAAAATGCGTTTTACGGGAAATCACCTTTCATGCACATACCCCCTTCTTTTCCTGAACTCCTAATTTGCCTTTGAGTTTAAGGTGTCCAAATGGTTCGAGAAGCATTCAGAAGAATTCGCACGAACGGTGTGGTCACCACGTTTACCCCCTCTACTTGTGATGTCGCTGCACTTCGCCGCACTTATCCATGTCCTACAAAATACTAGTTACCGTTACCAGGATTTTTAGTATTTGTGTATATAACATAAAATGTTGCATTTCAATGGAATTGTATTAAAGTGAGACCCACAATGAAAACAAAAATGTAAGTAAAACATGGAATTTGAACAAACACTGTAGTTTGACAGAAAATAGCAATAACAAAGCACATGGTTTCGAAATGAAAAGCAAGTTTAATTTAAAAAATCACAAAAACGAAAACGTGGTTTTGAACGAAATCCGAAGTTTGCTTTTAAACACTGACGTTAAAAGTTTGAATACGACACTTAATTTGATTTGCCTACGGCGATTAAAAGTTATATATCACAATATTAGACGTTTTCACTAAAAAATATCACCTAACAAAACTGGACTGTTAACTAATTTCCAGTAACTGTGACATTATTTATTTTAGTATTTGCTCCCGCAAGAAATCAGTTTGTTAATAAAATTTCTGTTGGAATCTTTGTTAATAGAATTTCTGTTGGAAGTTTGTTATAAAAGTAATTTAAACAGCTAAGTTCATTAGATGGAACTTAACAGTAAGACCAACCAAAGCATAATCATATTGAAATTACAGTAGACGATCGTTTCTGTTATGTTGCCGATAACGGATGATATACGGATATTTCTTCATGTGATGAATGCTGTCCAAACAATGGTACACCTTGCTGTTGTTGTCCAAGGTCCTCAAACAGATGGAATGATCATAGTAACTCACGCTTGGACTGACTTGAAACAAGCAGGTTATTCGTCTCTATAGACGAAGACCAGCATTGGAAAAAATCTAATTTGCTTGCTCTTCACACAACTGACGAAAACCTCGCTATCAACATCTGTTGTATTCTCCGTTCTTTACTCATTCATAGATTATGACATTCCTAGAAATGTCGCCGCAATACAAAATGTCTTCAAAGTTGCAGATCTTGTTGATGTCCATGACCATGACCACCATGACCATGCTGTGTAAATCACATGAACCTGATCAACAAATTAAATCAATTGTCTGGAGGATACATACCTACAAATCACGAAACAACTGATCAATGTCGTTATGATAAATTTGTTCGTAAGCTGTCACTGTCAAACGCTTGTTGCTGTCATCTTTACCAAGTACCAGTACTTCTCAAAGCTTAAATTGCATGCAATGCGCGCAATTTCCAGACGCACCAGTGTATGAACAGGATGAGTCTTTTTTCGGAAGTCCAGGCACTAGACGATGATGACTTCAAAAGAGAAAACAATGATCCAATCTCTACTGATGACTCAGTCACCACTAAAAACCCGATCTTGTGGATTCCTGTAAATGTGTAACTTCTGTTAAAATTTTCTGTGCCTGGTATGGTGAAATACTATCAATACAATTCATACGGTTTCAAATGTAAAACTGCTTTTAATGTGTATTTTCAGATATAAGTAACGACTACTCCCCTTTTTAAAGGTTTTCCGTTAACATAGTATGAAATTTTGAGCAAATTTTAACAAATATCATAAATAAACTTGTTTCAGTTTTATATTTGCATATTTGTGTTTACACTGAAGTTTATGTGTATACAAACTTACTTCAATACAGGTTTCAAATCCAACACATTTACTTGTACCTTAATAACTTGTGAACTGATCGTTTTTTAGCACTACCGATGGTGAATAATTTTGATTAGAGGTAATAATTTCGTATTTCCAGTCGTTCCAAAGTTACATAGGGAATGTGAAACTGGTGACCATCCGGGCGCTATATTTGATTTCGGTTGCCATATTGGTTTTCCCCACCTGTGAACTTTATGACATAAAGATCCGTCGTTCGAGGCACCTATTGATAATACATCAAAGGAGATCAGCTCCGGTACTACTACTGAAAACCTCTCTGGTCCTGCACTTATAAGAGTTCTGAAGTATTTAAGTATGTTATTCAACAGTCAGCAGTCCCCTAAACTTGTCAGACGTCAAGTGATGATGCCTCTCGGTAACCACTCTTCCGGCGGCAAAGTTGGGGAAAATAGAAGGTAGAATTTTAGTCTATGTGTCATACTAGCATTTATATGGTTAAACGGAGTAAAATCTTTGTTAATCTCAATCTAAATGGTCGACACCGGTATTTGAATCGACATATCTCTCTAGTACCAATCAAAACCCCGCAGTAGTGTTCACTAGACCTCTAGGGCTAATAGAACGATTCTAATCTAATTCATTAAGCGAACGTTTGCTGTATACAGATGTTTTATATATCTGTTGTTAAAGGGTGAATTTCAAACTCAATCGCCACGCGAGGATATTTTTAAATTCTTTTTTATAATACGTTAAATTTCTTTAAGTTTATGGTTTAATATCACGGTTTCATTCTATTTAGTAACTGATAAGAACTAATAAACTGAAACCTTAACTAAAATAAGGTTAATGAACTGAAACTACTAAAATGGAATTTTCCCCAATGAATCTCCTAATTGAATCATGAAAAACGGTAGTTCTTCGAGTGACGCTGACAAACGAGTTTGTTAGCGGCATTAAAATATATACAACTAGTTTCGGATCTAGCGAACTATAAGCCCGATTTTGATGCTTGAACTTGCACTTTAAATCTATTTGCCATGCTGACACAGAAAAAAATTGAGTCGGTAGGACGTCCATTGAAACCAGTAAGAGTTCACAAATTGAACAGTTTTACTATAAGTATTATTATTTGACCTTGACTTCTACCGCCGGCGCCAACCCTTATCTGTTGACTTCCCTATTTGTTGACTTTTATTATCTATTGACTTGGTTATCTGTTGACTTTGTAAAATTAGGAATGTTTATTTAGAAGATAAAACATGTAAAAGTAATTAGTCAGAATATTTGATTAGTCAAAGTAATTAGTTCACCTTATCATGTTTATATATTGAGATTACAAGAGAGCACATGCTGACCTTATGTTATCATATATACACATTAACATTATGAATGTTTATTTTAGAAGACAGAAGTTGTAAGTGAAATTAGTCAGAACATTTCTTCACCTTATCATGTTTACATGTTGAGATTACGAGAGGGCACTTGGTAACCTTATGTTATCATGTGTACATTTTCACATTATGTGTGTTTATTTAGAAGACAGAACTTGTAAGTGCAATTAGTCAGAACATTTATTAACCTGATCATGTTTACATATTGAGATTACAAAAGGGCACTTGCTGACCTTATGTTACCATCTGTACATATTAGCATTATGTGTGTTTATTTAGAAGACAGAAGTTGTAACTGAAATTAGTCAGAACATTTTTTTCATCTTATCATGTTTCCACATTGAGATTACGAGAAGACATTTGGAGACATATTATCTTGTTTACATATGTTATTTTCAATTGCTTATCTTCTGATGCTTGAGGAAAGTGGACGATAGAGAATGTTAGTGAATCTTTCTTCCTTTATAACTTGAGTTGAACCTGTGTCTTATTTACTTTAAGAGTGATATAATTTATTTAGTGGAAAATAACATTGTTATTATTATATTTTGGTAAGTTTTTTCATCTTTATTATTTTGAATATCCTAGGGGTGGGTGTAAAGTGAAAATTAGAAGGGTGAGAGAGCATGAATTATTTTAATTTTAGACATGATTCGGTGAGCCGAGGTTGAAATCCCCATACACCACGGAAAATCTCAGATATCCTCTGATAAATCGATCGCTGAATATGGGAGAGGATGAATTAATTTAATTTTAGATACGATTGGGCGAACTGAGGATGAAATTTTTATGGACGAGGGAAAATCCATGGCATCCCCTATGAAAACTGAATGTTTAGGTAGAAATACTGAGATTTTATCCCTAATTGCCATGATTTTCGAAATTAATAATAGGGGATTAAATCCTCATGCACCAGGGAAAATTACTGTCACCCCATGAACACTGAATGTTTAGGTAGTAAGATTTTATCCCTGATTGCCATGATTTTCAGAATTAATAACCGGGGTGAAATCCTCACTCACCAGGGAATATACTCTGCAACCCCTGATAAATTGAACACTGAATATTTGGATAGAAAACTAAGAGTGGCTCAGTTACTTTAGGTTATTGTATGTTTTACTGTTTGGTAACAGTTGTATGTGGTATTATTAACCCTATGTTTGATGGTGATATCATCATCAGGCAACCGTAGCTCAGTTACGAAGTGGATGGAACTTCTCTAAGGTCGCGGATTCAAGTTCCGGTAGGGGCATGGGTGTGGGTTTTAACGAGCCGAAGTCAAATGTTACTCGACTGGCACATTTAAAATAAAGTTTACCAAAGTTCTTTTACGAAGTGGATGGTGAGGGCGGTCTCGGTCTGGATCTAGGAGAATTGTTTGGTCACTACATAAAATCTGTCGGTTATGCAAGTATCAGATCACTGCGTAGGTACGGTCCCCGATTCCTGTTATAGGATCATAGATGATTGTGAAACCGACATGGTATTAGTAACAAATATCGTATGAAAGACAGAGTCTTATCCTATGTATGTTTATTCCATGTCTGGCTTTATTGGAACAAGAGCAGGTACATTCTCCCCTTTCCTGATAGAAAATAATAATCATAACCATGTGAGAGTTCTAACAGGTAGATTCTGACCAGCAGACCTCTGAGGAAGGCAAATCAGTGGTACCACCATATATGATCATATTCTAAGCCGAATTTCACATAATGAAATCGCATTTAAGGCAAGTGAGTTAGTAATCCAACTCTAATACTAGAGTCCGTTTGTTTCTTTAAACAAGAAATACAAGTGCTTTTACTACAAAAAGAAAAATAAATCATAAGTTCGGACTATATAGGCTTACTATGTTAAACATATGAAAGACAAATCCTCTCATCTTATATATGTTTCTTCCATGTCTAGCTTGATTTGAACAAGAGCAGATACATTCTCCCCATTTCTGATATTAAATAATAATCATAATCATGTGAGAGTTCTAACAGGTAGATTCTGACAAGAAGATCTTTGAGCAAGGTAAATCAGATGTACCACTATATATAATCATATTCTAAGGCCAACTTCACATAATGGAAATCGAATTTATGGTAAGTGAGTTAGTAATCTAACTCTAATGTGTGAGAATTTTTAAATCGCTCCTGGTTCATGGTGTGCAGACTTTCTGGTAAAGAAACATCTCAAGGTACACCCAGTTTCCTACCAATTCTTCATTCCATCAATTATATCATTCAATCTGAACCAAAGTTGTTAAAAGGCTAACAGAAGTGAGTTCATAAGTTCTTAGCAAAGAATAACAAATCCCAGTTTGCTAACAGAACTGATAAATTAATAGTAAAATGTACAACACATCCTGCTGTAGTCATTCTATATCCTATATTCATATCAATGAAACAAGGCAGAATATATCTTAAAAATCGTTAAATCAGCAAAGGTTGCTATTAAGTAAAAAATAATAATCTTAAATATAATCTAAAGTGTATTGCTGATTATGAAGCAATTATAATCCTCAAAAATCGAATCCAAGATGAGTTAATTACAAGACGTAAGCATGAGCACTTAATCTAAAACGGTAAACTCATCACTTTTCTCCTTATACCGTTTATTCTACATATTCAGTTAAATTGTATTAAAATGTGTTTCCAACACTCTTTCATCCTTTTCTAGAGATTATTTGATGCAAACAAAATAAAACTGTCACTCTTCTTTTTATATATTTATGATATTACAATATTAGATTATATTCTATGTAAAATATGAATCACTATTAAACTTTAAGAGAAAGTTACATTAACTTAACGTCATCCCATACCTCACTACGTGCTAAAAGACAATAAAAAATGGAAAATTTTCGTTAAATTATTGTTATAAAGATATAAAGCCAATCTAACTGGGCTAGTGTCGCCTGAAGATGTCATTATCCACTTCATAACTGAGCTTGGGCTGTCTGATGATGTTATCGTCATCAAACAGAAGGTCAATAATACCATATACAACTGATATCAAGTACAACATACAATAACCTTAAGTAACTGATCCGGTCGCATCATAACATTACTATTACCATATCTCCTACACAATCATCGATGACTCTATAACAGAGACTGGAGGTCGATCGCACTTATGTAGTAATCAGATACTTGCATAACCGACAGTACTTATCAAGGGACCAAATACTTCAGTTACTTCCAGGCCGTCAACCCCCTCACCATCCACTTCATACCAAAGCTAGGGCTGTTTGATGATGTTATTGCCATCAAACATAAAGTCAATAATACCACATACAACTGTTATCTAACAGTACAACACACAATAACCTTAAGTAACTGAGCCACCGTCGCCTCATAATGTTCCCAAAACCATGTCGGTTACACAATATCTATGATCCTATAACAGGAATCGGGGACCGACAGTACTTATGCAGTGATTTGATACTTGCATAACCGACAATACTCATGTAGTGACCAAATACTTCACCTACATCCAGGCCGCGACCCCCATCACCATCCGCTTCCTAAAAAAACTTTGGTAAACATCATTCTATATGTGCCAGTCGACTTCGGCGACTTTTGACTTCGGCTAGTCACTATTCGCCCATTTACAGCCTGTTAAAATTCACACCCATGACCATGCCGGAACTCGAACCAGGGACATTCGAGCCGTTCCATCCACTTCGTAACTAAGCTAGAGTTGTCTGGTGATGATATCGCCATCAAATATAAGGTTAATAATGCCATATACAACTGTTATCGAACAGTACAACATAAAATAATCTCAAGTAACTGAGCCATGGTCGCCTCATAACGTTAACAATACCATGTCGGTTTCACAATCATCTATGACCCTATAACAGGGACTGGGGACTGACCATACTTATGCAGTGATCTGATATTTGGGTAACCGACAATACTTATATAATGATCAAATACTTCACCTACCTCCAGGTCGCGACCGTCTCACCATCCACTATATAACAGCTAGGACTGTCTGGTGATATTATCGCCATCAAACATCAGGTTAATAATACCACATACAACTGTTATCAAACAGTACAACATACAATAACCTGAAGTAACTGAGCCACACTTAGTTTTCTATCCAAATATTCAGTGTTCAATTTCTACAGTGGATGTCGAGCATTTTCCCTGATGCGCGAAGATTTCATAACCGATTATTAATTCTGAAAATCATGGCAATCAGGGATAAAATCTTACTACCTAAACATTCAGTGTTCATAGGGGATGACAGGGATTTTTCCTGGTGCATGAGGATTTCATCCTCAGTTCACCCAATTATGTTTAAAATTAATATGATTCAACAACTCTCAGTGCTCGATTTATCAGGGGGGTGCAAGGGATTTTCCCTGGTGCATGAGGATTTAATCCCCTATTATTAATTTCGAAAATCATGGCAATTAGGGATAAAATCTCAGTATTTCTACCTAAACATTCAGTTTTCATAGGGGATGCCATGGATTTTCCCTCGTCCATAAAAATTTCATCCTCAGTTCACCCAATCGTATCTAAAATTAAATTAATTCATCCTCTCCCATATTCAGCGATGATTTATCAGAGAATGTCTGAGATTTTCCCTAATGAATAAGGATTTCATCCTCGGCTCACCCAATCATGTCTAAAATTAAAATAATTCATGCTCTCTCACCCTTCTAATTTTCGCTTTACACCCACCCCTAGGATATTCAAAATAATAAAGATGAAAGAACTTACAAAAATATAATAATAACAATGTTATTTTCCACTAAATAAATTATATCACTCTTAAAGTAAATAAGAGACTGGTTTAACTCAAGTTATAATTGAGAAAATTTCACTAACATTCTCTATCGTCCAGTTTCCTCAAACATCAGAAGATAAGAAATTGAAAATAACATATGTAAACATGATAACATAAGGTCACCGAGTGCCCTCTTGTGATCTCAATGTGTAAACATGATAAGGTGAAAAAAATGTTCTGACTAATTTCAGTTACAACTTCTATCTTCTAAATAAACACATATAATGTTAAAATGTACACATGATAACATAAGGTCACGAAGTGTCCTTTCCTAATCTCAGTGTGTAAACATGATAAGGTGAAAAAATGTTCTGACTAATTTCAGTTACAACATCTATCTTCTAAATAAACACACATAATGTTAAAATGTACACATGATAACATAAGGTCAGCAAGTGTCCTTTCGTAATCTCAATATGTGAACATGATAAGGTGAACATATATTCTGACTAATTTCATTACAAGTTTTATCCTCTAAATAAACATTCCTAATCTTACAAACTCAACAAATAATTAAGTCAATAGATAATGAGAGTCAACAGATAATGAAGTCAAAAGATAAAGGTTGGCGGCGACGTTTGAAGTCAGGGTCAAATAATAATACTAATGGTAAAATTATCCAATTTCTGAACCCTTACTATTCTGGAACCCCTAGGACAGTGCGAAAAAATATCAAAATTTTACATTTCTGATGATAGCACTTACCCCAGACCACATAGGTGGTCGAAACTTGCGGAATCTTAATCTACGCTACAATACCTTTGAAACAGTGTATAGCACGTCAAAATCGGTTTAGGGCATCAAAAGTTGTGGCTTTTCTTGGCCGAATCAGAGAATTTTCACAAATGATCGATAAGTTTGACCATCATTCTGTCTGTATTTTTGTTTTAGCCGCAAATGGTTGGTACTAGGAGGTTTTGGATGTCAATTGCGCGTCCCAACAAGTTGGAGAGGAATTTTTTTTATTTTTTGATAGGAGTTACCGTTTTCGAGATGCAGAACCTACCATGGTCCAAGATCGACCTTTTATATGAAGGCTATGCACTTTTTTAAATAGACAGCCTTACCAAATAAGTGATATCGGTATAAAAAAAATCTTCGAGCTAAAGGGAAGAGTGGCGTAAGAATTCTATTCACAAAAGAATTGATATCCATTATGCGAGTGATTTTCTATGTGTCACGGAAGGGAGAATAATTCATGATGTTCTTGGGATAAACTAATTTCTGTAAAGATGAAATATTTAGCCACCATAGTTTCTTTTAACTGTGTTCGATTTCAAGTGTAATATGACTAAGCTTGCTACCTCTCCCGTATAATACAGGTTGTTCCGTATTTTAAATAAATTTACATGTCCCGTATTATATGTACTAAATTCACACATAGGGCCTATATTTTCAAAATATAAATTATCTTGATAAATGAACCGTCGATTACCCTTTTCTAACTGTTTATTATGCAGATTGGCGAGCAGATTCTGTTCAAATCTCCAGGCATCAACCAGAGGTGAAACCAGGTCACATTTGGGTGACAAGGCCAAATCTAAAGCTAGGGTGACCCGGCCAAAAAAAACATGGCCTAATGTGGGAAATATAGTAAACCAGGAATTATCAATGCCTTATTTCTCATGCTGTAAGGGCCCTGATCACCCCCTAACAAAAAACACAGTTCAAACACTAGAAAAAACTCTGCTTTGGTCTCCGGATCATAGGGTTCAGAGCCAATCCAAAACGACCCAAATGACCCGTTTCAGCTCTGGCCCTAAGATGTAATCGGTGTATTGATCTAAGCCAAAATTTCCTAAAGGACATAAATCAATTCGATTCGATGAGACTCGAGGACGTGAATATAATACTTGCGCCTCCTGTTTACTCTAGTTAATAACACACTGCAAAATAAGGTTCAATCTGTTATGATATATAAGAACATAAATTCAATCTCTCCACGGAAATATATTGGGCAAAATTTTACTTCAAATTAAAATAAAAGTGGAAAAAATAGGAATATACGCATTTGGTTTTGTTTCAGATGTTAGTCAAACAAAAAGGCTTGATCATCTTTAGGAATAAAATAGCCAACATGTGAATGTGGTATGTGATATTCCTCACGTATCAGAAAAAGAAAAGACAGTTTTGGGCATTCTCTGATGACGACCATATAGTGAAATGCATTAAAATAACTTACTTAGCTATTCCTTGGATTATATATCTCACAAGTTCATTGTGGCAGTAACAAACGAATCCCATCAGGTTGTATCCTGAATAAGATGAAACTAGATTTCACCACAAACATCTATTTCTCAAGTACCTTTTCTAATATTCTCCTGCTAAGATTGTCTCAGTCTTCAAAACGGTCTCTTCGCATCTGCTTTTCCAACCATAATGGAATATAGTCTTCATTTTTTCTCCTAATCGAGCTACATGACCTGTCGATCTTAGTTGTCATAATTTCATTATTCTTACAAGATTCGGTGAGTCATACTATGAGATGAATTCTTCATTGTATAGTCTCCTCCATTCTCTGGTTATGTTATTCAATTTCTGACCATATATCTTTCTCAGAATCTAATTTTCAAACATTCATAATTTATGTCTATTTGTTACGCTCGTACTCCCACTTTCGCAATCGTAAAGTATTATTAGGAAAATAACTGTACTGTATATTTTCAATTTTAACTTCATTAATATTAATCTCAAGCTTAGGAGTTCGTAAACTATTTTTTATTTGGAGAAGTAATTCAGAAGGTGTAAGGTGTTTTCTGGAGTAGCTGTTCACTTATTGCCAATTTCATTTTCTAACATTGTGTATTTTAACTATTTTCAACTTTAGCGGAAAGTAAATAGATTTGAAGAAGATTCAGTATTTACCATGAATAAAATCAGATCTTATAACATATGCTTATTAGTACAGCAATGAATTTCACTCTAAAACTTTAGTAAAAGACTGAAAAATATAAAGCGTATCACGTAAGTTATTGTATATGAATTTTAAGTGTTACTCCAAACTATTATTTTATAACAGTTTAATGAAAAGTAACTGTGATTTGTAACAGTTATATGCAAGAAGCACAGATACTCATTTTCGAACTTTTCCTTTTGTTAGGAGAATATACTCGAAACTGTTATTTTTGATAACAGTTTAACGAAAGGTAACAGTGATTTGCAATAGATATATGGACCAACCACAGATACTCACTTTCAGACTTTGCCAATTTTCAGTAGAATTTAGAGTAAAAAATAAAATCCAAGTGAAAAATCTTAAAGAGTTTTCAAAAAATATGTTTAGAACGCATTGAAAGTATTTCTCTTTTTTTATTTCTCAGTTATCCACAGTCTACAATATTAATTTAAGCAGTATTATGATAAAAAAAATGATTTAAATTAGGATAGCCATTGGATATTCCGTGAATATCCCAATTCTGATTTTTCAATTTTATGAAACTATCAGGATTTTGACTGCTTTCATCTGTTTTAAAGAAAGTATGGAATAGCTATTGTTTAATAAATTAATGAAACATCATTTTCCACTCAATCATCAGAGGTAGAGAGAAATTTAAAAATCAGTTTGCCTTTCAATTGTCACAAACTTCCAGAAAACTTCTAACTCCAGAAATTTAAAAATCAGTTTGCCTTTCAATTGTCACAAATTTGCAGAAAAGTTGCGACTCCAAAAGATAGATTTTCAAAAATAATTGAATTAAATCGTTGAAATATGCGGAAATTAAACATCTGTTTTCTTTATAGTAATAATAATTTATATCTTCAATGATTTTGTCAACATTCTCACTTTACAAGAACGATTGTATCTGTTAGCATTTTTTAAAAAATATATGCTAGTACATAAAGTTTTCCACTCAGTGTTGATATTATTGACAATAGGTTGAAGAGTCATTGCAAATAATGCTGGTCCTAAAGGGTCCCCCTGCTGTACTCCTCTTTGATATAATATAATATCCTTACAATAAAATAAATAGCTAGCTTAAGCATAACTTTGAAACACATATGGATAGACGGAAGGAAAATTATCCTTGAGAACTGTGAGCATTGCTTGCCTGTCTATTTCATTGAAAGCGTTCTTGAAGTCAGCGTTAAGGAAGGCTTTAGGCATATTAAATTTTGGTGGACCAAGATTTTTAGTCCCTCATACCTTCTGGACTTCGTTAAAATTTTAGGAAAATGGAACTTAGAAAAAAAAATCAAGTTTTCTACAAAATAAGTTAAATGGGTTTCAAAGCATATTGTTCAAATATAGTAACAAGATTGTTTCAACAGTATAGTTTAATAAGTTCTCTCAATGTTTGTCACACATACACATGCATAAAAAAATATTACAGTTGAAAACAAAAAAATAAATAAAAGAAATTAAGTCTCTTTTACACGCACATGTACTAAGGATATAATATTTGAGTTTGCAACTATTACGAAAAAAATGTTAAGTAAAGTTAAATGTCGTATGAGTTTATCATTTGTATTTGCGTCAAGTTGCTTTAAAGCAATATCTGAGATTGGTCCGGCACAAAAATGTTTGCGTTGCATTCGTTAACACTCGGACTTTCGTAAGTCAATAGTTAATCGTTCAGCAAATCGTTAGCAAAACGTGTTTAAGTTGAAACACTATTACTTACGAATCTCTAGGTGATATTTTAAAAAATATATTATTATTTAAGATGCATGTTCTATATTTCTATTATTTTTATTCCTGTTTCATGTTAATCACTTAGCGTCTTAAGTCTAATGCAGGCTATGGCATATATATTTCTAATTTTATAAAGAGAGAAAGCTAAATTTTTATCTTACTTATAGCAGCAAAGACAGCGTGCCGGGTTCAAATCCCGCGTTTGACAATAAAATTTCTATTTTTGATTTCTATAGAAAATAATCCATGTAAAATGAAGTTTCGACTGGCAATTTCTACAGGAAATAACATGTTCCCCCAACTCCCCCGACTATAAAAACTATGCATGAAACACGTTTGTAAACAGTGACAAGTAATATTTTGAATATCATCGTGAGTCAAAGTTGCCTAAAGGTCATAAATAAATTTGAATGAGATGTGTCTATACAGAAAGTTGACTGGTTCTAAAATGATGGATACTTTCAAATATGTTAGATACACTTGATTACGCTTAAGTTAGATTAATCACATGACAAATGAACTGTGAGTCAAACTTGCCTAAAGGCCATAAATAAATTTGTATATATACACACAAAGTTGGCTGGTTTTACAATAATGGATACTTTCAAATATGTTAGGTACACTTGATTAGACTATAGGTAGATGAAACAAGTAACAAATGAAGTGGCAGTCAAACTTGCCTAAAGGCCATAAATAAATTTGAATATATATATACA
>JAGDQP010033175.1:0-20835 GCA_022664845.1 Lepisma saccharinum
ACTCGTGTTTTTTTTTTCAAGCTTTCGAAAATAGGGCTTTCTGTGTTCGTACGCTAGTCAGGAAAGGACCAAGCCCCTAACATCACGTAGCGGCGAATGCCTGAAAGTAACGAGGCGTTGAAACTCGAAATATGTAACGGAAGTTGCGTCAAGAACTGTGACGTATATGAGAACAAAAAGTGTAAAGATACATGACCGCATCTAACCTTACCTAACATCCATTTTCCGATGCTCATTAATTTAAGATAATGTACGGAAAATGCAAGAAAGCAATTATTAATAATAAATATAAACATATGAAAATATATTTTGAAAGAAAAAAAGAAGAAAAGTGATGTTCGTTCCGGGACTCGAACCCAGGCTCTTTTGTTAAAAAAGCCGACGCCTTAATCACCAGGCCACCAAGGCGACTTGGCTACTGTGGTGATAACTGACTGCTTTGTTGGTCAGTACAAGCAAATTGTGATGCCGAACATCATGACAATTTACTGAATTGTCGGGATGGTACCTGGAAATAAGATGCTGAACATCTTCCTACAAATGGAGTATTGAGGTAGAGCAAAGTGAGTTTGATTGTTTAACATTTAATTTCCGGCCTGCTTTGGAGGTCGTAGCTCAGTACTTACTTCTAAAGGACATAAATAATAGTTTAATGGAAAACAAGTAAATACATTTTAAGATGCCAACGCATCCCGTCGACGATAGAAATGTGGATCATTACGCAAATGTAAAATTACATGCTAAGCTTGAGAACACAAATATAATTTAAATTAGCAAATAACAACAACAATAATTTAGCTCCAATATCAAGATCGTACCAAATTAAATATATGCACCAACATTGTTAATTTTAGAGAGAGCAACTTACCTAAAACAAATGCTGTTTTAAAATGTTTTGTTCTGTCTATCAGCTTGCACTTCGTATTCAAGACCTTGAATGTTACTGAATTAAACTTTCACTAAACAAGTATGTTCAAACGTGGTGCCAGGTTGAAGGTGATGCGCATTACGTATAATGAAAATATCTAACCTGGACTTCTCTAACCCGCTTTCGTTCGTTCTTATCACTCGCTCGGCATACTGTCTCATGATTTTTGTAGCAAAACATCAACGGTAATATGGAAATAAACATGACACTATGACGTAGCATTACCATGATTCCGATTCATGAGCCTGTGACATTTCGTTCGAAAAAACCACGCCCGGTATAAGCTAAAATAATACAATTTCGTTCAAAAATTAAACATAAAAGCCCTGATTCATTTAGTACAGCTCGCTGGATAGAAAACCGAATTAATATTTATTGCACAACTAGCCCTACTCTTAAAAAAGCGGCATTTCTCACCTGTGGAAGTTCATTCCGTTCTGGTCTTTGTTGCTATAAGATAGATAAAGTGAATCGTATGGGCGGTAACAGCTCATTGGCTTACACCCTTCCCGAAGGTTTTTGTTGCTGTTCTTTTTGCAATCAGTCGCTATACACCTCGCTATTATTTTATTTAGATAAAAGTAATAACTGATAAAAAGTATATTAAATATTAAAAATTCGCATGGATAAGGCCATGGAGCTCTCTATACGTAATACTGGAGTGATTACATTTTAGTGTCCGCTCCCTGGCTTTCCTATATTCATAAAATTTTGAATGGCAGCAGTCAGTCCAGTATCGCTTTTAGATAGAGATAATTGGATAAGATAGACAAATATTTCGGAAAAACACAGGTTACCATGACTCACCAAGTGCATTCATTTGTTTCTTGGCTTCAATCTTGTACTGCAGTAGAAATAGTTTACACCATGGCTTACACCCAAAAACGTTATACTAAGACGTTTTTGCTTACACCATATCCTTCTTCTTCTAAGAATCCTTGGTTAGTTAGTTCCATCGACCTCCACTAATACGATGGTGAAGCTCGTTTTAATGGAGATCGATGGTTAGGATGAGGAAAAAATGGCGTACTTAGTGTAAGAAGTGTAATCAGTGCTATGTGATTAGGAATGGAAGTGTAACTTCAAAAGAACGTCAAAGTCCCAGTCAACTACTTCTATAAAACCGATAAGTGGTGGTTTACATCTGTAATTATCAATTATTATTGTTTCTGTTTGAATTATCTTCTTTTTAACAAAATAACATAAGTAGGTCTAAAACGACATTAAGCCTAACCTTTGATAAAAACATAACAATCTATAATTTATAGCGTGAAAGTGATCAGTACTGTTTATGTTATTCTTAGTTTGTTAAGATTAATATATTATAAAGGATTAACATTGTTAGAAGTTAGCAGAGATAGTGTTCATTCAACAGACATAACTGCAAACTTTTACAACGCTTTCTATGTAAATGTAAATCCCAATCAACTTTTTGCGAGTTTTTGTAACCAAGGAGACAAACTTTACAAAATGTCCTCCAACAGAGGCTCACCAAATAAGCATAAAAAAAAGATCAGAATCGCAACCATCACAATTAGAAATGTAAATAGTGACGTAGATAAAGAGATAATTGAAGCTAATCATGATTCCATAAATCCAAATCCTTCACTTTTAGTGCAACAAAACGAAGAAAAAGATAACAATAATGACAATACATCAGTATTTAGTAATCAAAACAAAAATGATCTAGATATGCCTCACTTAATACCTCAGATAAAGAAAATAGACAATAATATTCCCGAACCAGAGTCTGTAATTTCTCAAGCTCAAAACAATAAACGAGCTGGACTCAGTAGAGATGTTCAGATCCCTGACCCTACTGAAGAAGCTCACCAAGGAACTGAGACACCAACAAAAATCATTCCCAGTATAACGGGAAAATCAATAATTCTTTGCCAGAACTAACCACATTTCCACAAAATTACAGAGGTGACTGCAGGATTATTGCTACTGGAAGAAAAAATAACATTACAGGTACAGGTCGAATGCAACTTTGCAACCAACTAAGAAAGCTTAAGGTACCTCTAACCGACCTAACAGTTACTGGCAAAAACAACTTAAGATTAAAATTTGCAAACTCACAACAAGCAAATGCCTTCATAACAAACAAAGCATTACTTGAATTATTAGATATATCAATAAAAATACCTCAATCTCTAATCTATAAACATGGACTGGTATACGGTATAGAGCTAGGAATCTCGGATGAGGACATTCTTGCGAGTATAGATCCTGGTGAACACGTAATTAAAGCGATCAGGTTAATCAAAGCTATAAAACAACCTGATTCATCTTTCATCAGAGTACCAACTAAATTGGTACATTTAATTTTTCAACGCAATATACTTCCTTCATCCATTACAATCTATTTTATTCGTTTTATGGTAACACCAAAAGTTAAAACTATTCTACAATGCAAAAAAGTGTTATAGATTTCACCCTACACAACTGTGTAGAGGAAAAGAGAGATGCACAAATTGTGGGAAAACAAAACATGACTCAATCTGCAACAAACCGTTAAAATATATAAACTGTAAAATGAACCATTCTTCAAACAATCCAAAATGTTCTTATCGTTAATTAAGACGTGAAAAGGAGCGTGAAGTCTTACATTTCGGAATATCTTACCCTGAGGCGATGAAAAAACTAGTAAAAACTACACTGAACTTACAAAAATAATTTCTAAGGGAGAATGTCCTCAGGAATTACTAGAAACTGAACAGAAACATAAAAATTTTCCTCATCTTAGAAATTATACAGACAACAGTTTTGATTTTAATAATGAAAGTCTTATGCCCAATCAGGAAAGTATAAATGACCCTCCTGCTCAAATACAAACTAATAGTACAATAGAAAACTACAATGGATACATAAATTGCTGGAAAACTATTCCCCTCATATCACATCCAAGTTATGCCTCCAAAGTCAAATCCCTTCCTCCTACTTTTCGACTTTATTCAATCCAAGACATATATACAAAATCAAAACCAAATTCTAACCCTCCTCCCCTTTTCAGTCTTAATCCAATCATTGATCCTCAGAATCTCAACAACCCACTCCCTTCTACTTCAAATTCAATACCTATTAATCAAACTTCACTCATCACCCCTTTTCTCCCAACAAATCCTAATCCCACAAACAACAACCCATCCTCACAAAACCCTTATCTCTTCATCACCCATTAATAACCAAACCTCTACTTCTAAAATAAATCCTCCTCCTGAAAATGAAGCACCAAACACTAACGTAGAAGAAGATCCTATTGATACTTTCCAATTAATATCTCAAAACATTGCAGATCAAAAGGAACTTATTATTTCTTTACTTAGACATATAGCAAAATTACAAAGTCTCATTTCTACAAACTCTTCCTGGAGTCAAATTCAAAAAGTTCTAGAAAGTAACCTATCTTTATCACAATTCGGACTTAATATTATAAAAATATTTAAAAACTATAAAGACATATCTAAAGATTAAAAAACAACCTTTTCTGAATCTCTCTACTCTTTTCCCCCATTATTTCGGTCATTTTCGAATTTTCAACCAAACATTTTTAATTAAAAAAAAAAACTTTTTTTTTTCCTTTTTAAATCATGGGTAAAATCCTACAATGGAACCTACAATACTATTCAGCCAAAAAATTACAACTACAAAAATATTGACGGAAGAAAAACCGGATATAGTATTCTTTTCAGAACTACATTTTTCCATCCTCTACGAATCTACATCTAGGAGGATACAATCACACATTATGTCGCAGTCAAGTCAATCAATTAAACTCTAGAATCGGAATACACGAAAATAATCCTTTCCAAACATTAAACTTAAATCTAAATATCGATCTGGTAAATATCAAACACGTAGAAATCACAGCTATCAACACAAAATTTAATAACATCATATTTACCATCGTCAACCTATACATTCCATCATCACGTCTCCAACAAACGATTACAACACAAGAATTAGAAGAACTAAGTAATCAACAACAACATCCTGTAATCTACTCGGGAGATTTTAATGGTCATCTTCGTTTACTTGGAGACTTCATTTCTGACCAACTAGCACAAACTGTGGAAACTTGGGCCAGTAACAATAATCTAACTTTTATAAATTCAGGGAAAAAAATATACCTCAAAACGAAAATAATCCCTCTGTACTAGACTGGACTATTATCTCTTCCAATCATGCAATAACTGTAGAATGGGATACTTTAAACGATATTCACAGTAGTGATCATATGCCATGTATTATCTATGACAAAATTAAAAAAAACAATCAAAATCAAAAATTATGACCATCCGAAAATAGCAAGAACACAAAATCAATTGGAACAATTTTAGAAACTCATTAACTTTATTCCTAAGCAAATGTGGATCACAAAATATTACATATGAACTATTAGTAGAACTTATTAATGACTCATTAACATTATCAGGACCAAAAACTAACATCATCAAACAAAAAAGATTCCGTACTCTACATTGGTGGAATGACGATTGTCAATTTACAAAAAATAATAGAAAAAATACTCAAAAATTATATTTAAGAACTCCCAACCAACACAATTGGATACAATTCAAGAAAGCTACAGCTCAAGCAAAACATACATATTTAAAAGCAAAAATAAACCCTTGGCAATTATATTGTAAAAAGAAATCTCTCAAACAAAGATAAAACGAATATGGCAAATTAGTAGAAATATAGATAAACCCTCATCCAATAGAGTTAATTCTTTAGATGCATCATGGCATCAAGGATTTTTAGATAAATTATTATCATGTAATAATCCAAAAATTAGCCTTCTTCCAGATGCAATCTGTTCTTTCACCTCACTATCTAAACATCCAGACTCATTTCTGACTCTAATTTCGATCTCTGAAATAAAATACATTATAAAATCAGTTAACAACACTTTACCTGGAGAAGACGGAATATCTTACGGAATTACCAAACAATTACTCCTTCAGGCCATCAATCATTTAACTGACATCTACAATAATATTATATCCACAGGAAAAATCCCATCTGATTGGACTAAACATATAATCCTACCATTATTAAAAACAAAGATCCTTCTACACCTTTATCTTATCGTCCCATCACTTTAATTCCTTGCTTTTCAAAAATATTTGAAGAAACTATCAGAGGAATCGAATGGTTCATAGAAGGCCAAAAAACTATCTCCAAATATTATAGGATTCAGGAAAAAATATTCAGTCCAAAACGGATTAAAAAGCACCTCATTAATTATTCAGAATGCTTTTTAGAGTCATTCTATTTATGCTGCTTTTTTGGATGTTCATAACGCTTATAACGAAACTAACATTTCCATACTCCTCAAAGTATTACAACAAATGAAAATACCACATAATTATCATATTATGGAATCTACTGAAAAAACGTACAATAAAAGTTTTATTTGATAACAATTTTAGCAAAGAAATAACCATCAATAACGGTTTGGCCCAAGGAAGTTCTTTGTCGGCTTACTTATTTGCTATTTACTTATCGGAAATTTCCAAATTACCTCTACAAAACAGTGAAATCATAATCTACGCGGATGATGTCACATTACACAAACCCAATGAACATAATATTACCAATTTCCGTAACTTTGAAAAACAAATTCAATCTATCAACAACAAATTCAAAGATTTAAAATTAAGACTTTCATACAAAAAATCCACAATTGCAATCTTCTCCAAACATAATATTCCACTCAATCTGAGACACAATCGACTCACAAACATTAAAATATCTAGGAATTTTTTCACAAATACTTTAAATTGGAATTTAGAAATTAGACATCTAACCAAAAAGCAGACAAATTATACAACTTAATGAAGGCCATAACTACCACTAAATGTGGCAGCTCACCTTACATGATGCTTCTACTTTATAAAGCGTCATTTCGTAGCTCTTTAGATTACATGTTTAACGCTTGTATATAATTTAACTGAAAAACAATTAAACAAATTGGAAATAACTTAAAAAAAGTTAATTAGACGTTGTCTAGGATTAATGAATAGTACCCCGAATTTATTCACTTACTCTGAATCAGGCGAATTACCTATTGGATTTAGAAAAGAATTTATTCTAATCAAAAATATTTTAAAAGATGAAACTTTTCATTTTCACATATCTCACAAATACACCAATAGTATATTAGAAACCATAAACAGAAAACGACTTAACAATAACAGAAACTATGAAAACATCATTTGCTATCACATACATCAACAATATCAAGAAGAAATTAAACAAATTATAGTAGTTCGTAGTCTCCCTCTTCTATCATTAAAATTCAAATGTACTTCACGAATAAATTCCTCAATATTTCAATTCAACAATATGAAAGAATATTACCAAAAATGGCCAGGATATTACCACATCCATACAGACGGCTCACGTCAAAACAGAGGTACAGGTGCAGCAATTTATGATCCCATTACAAAATACGAGGAACAAATCCATTTGCCAGATAACACATCAATATTTTCAGCAGAAACTTTTGCTATATACCTAGCTTTAAAATATTGCTCCAAAATTAAACATAATAAAATACTTATCTTCACTGACTCACAATCAGTAATACACGCACTTAATTTAGACGAAAAACAAATATTTAAAGCATCTCCCTACACAATTAACTCTCTGTATTTATATCAAACTCTAATAGATTCCGTAAAATTTATACATATCACTTGGATTCCCTCGCACTCCTTTAGCATCTTTAATAATCTAACCGATGAATTAACCTTTAATTCTGTCACAAATAAACCAATAACTAACATACAACTGAACTGGCAAGATTTAATATATAAAATTAAAAAGAAAATCTCTAATAAATGGATTACATGGGTACATAATTCCCCATCACTACCTGTACACATTAATAAACCTTATATTAATTTACAACTAAATCGTCCCTGGTACAACAAATTCCCTACTATAAGACAAGTAATTATATTATTCATCAGACTACGATCGTTACATACTACTACTAGACAACACTTACATAAAATAAAAGTACTTGACACTCCTTATTGTGATTGTGAAAACACATATATTGAAGACATCAATCACATAATATTTGAATGTAAAAAATATGAAGCACACAGAACTTCACTACTAAAGGCATTAATAAAACAGAAAATCCCTCAACCCACAACTATTTACACTCTAATAGAAGAACCCAACAAAACATAGGTTATATTATATTGAATTTTTTCAAAAAAATAAAAAGCTACCATAATCTAATCAGCTATCCTCATCCGATTTTCTTAGCTCTAAAAAAAAAGAACAAATGAGAATCATACTATTATTTAACAATCTATCTAAAACATATGAGAATCATACTGCTATTTTCCATACTTTACAAAAAGATCAGCACATGAGAATTCATATCAAATAGTATTCTTCAATTATTGTACTAAATTATAAGAACATTACTAAGTAAATTAATTAAATTTTTACAATGATATCCTTCGCACAAAAAAGCCTAGATTAAAATGTCTAATTTTACATAAATAACCATGTAAAATGTATTTTCTATCTGAATTTATTAAGTCGTATCAAGAAAAATTCAGACTGACCAATCAAAAAAGTAAATAAAGAAATGTATTTATTTGTCCATCACCACCTGGTGTCAAATATCAAAGGGTCAAGAATTATATTTCAACTAAATTTCAACTTACTTTCAACATCTGACTTCACAAATAGAATCAAGCAACAATGGTACAAATTCGACAGAAGGATTATCTTCCTTCCTTTGTTGAATAGTTACCACAAAGAAGAGATGAAGATGATCGATGGTTAGCTCCATAACGGACAATAGAGAACATATAGAGTTAGGAATATAAATAGAGGGAACCTTAGGCTGTTTTGTTGGAGAGGGGAAGGGGCGAGGCATTGCGGCCATATTGACTGGCCCTATATTTAGAGACCCTCTTTTCCGAGTACTGCCTCTGTGAGATGCACCTATCCTCCTATCGAAAAAGGCAATCCTCACAGTACTCGGTATAGAGGGACCCTAATGGGGCCACACAAGATGGCTGCCGTGAACCGTAATTTGGCTTCATGTGACGTCATGTATGTTGTCTGTTTTTTCTTCCTAACTCTATGAGTGAACACTTTTTGAATTCCAGTGATGACGTAAGTTGTAAGATTTTGCGGGAAACTTATTAATCCAAAGATCCGTGTATAACTCAGCGAGCCCCTAACAGGGAAATTTAAGTGACCGTAGCGCTCCTAGTGTCAGGGGAACGCAACACCAAACAAAATCGTTATTCAGTACTTCACGTGGCTTGACACATTTGGTTCTAAATTGTAAGTCGAATGCGATAAAAAAAAATTCCCGGTTTTGTGATAGCCAAACCTCAAATATTAGCATATTTCATGGCTCAGGGAAGTCTAGACTCTTTTAGGCATGACATTAGATGAGAAAATATAAGAGCAAGGATAATAGTTTTTTTTAACTGATTCACAGGTTATGTTTGAATGCAACAACGGCATTGCCTCTTGTTAATTTTTCCTGGTTGCCAAGGCAAGTCATTAGACCAAGGTTTATATAATGTAAAATGTATACGACTTCTGTCGATGTTTCGGTTCCAATGTTTATTAATCCATCAGAACGCAATTGTGCTTGGATACGGAAAACACAAACAAATTAGATGATTCCGAAAACTGTTATAGCGTTTTCTCACAGGTGCTATGTTGACCTGGGTCGACTCGGGAAAGTGTGTAAACAGATGCGGACTGAATCAAGCTGACTGTGAGTCGTGTCAACTCGTGCCGGGATTGGCCCACTTCAATATGCGTGCTAAACCGTTCTAGGCACGATCTACTATTGTGTTTTGTTACTATAGAAAAGTAAAAGCAAGTTTAAATCGATTACAATAAATATGGAGGACACATCTAATTACTAGCACCTAAGGAAAGCTCATGGAAACCCAGCGTTTCCCACTCTCGCGCAGGCGCAGAGCTCCTTGAACTAAGAGTAAATCTGCCAAGGGTTTGTTCCGAAATTGCTAGCTTGGTATGGTCCATAAATTTTCAATCATAGACCTTCTTATATTCTGCTTATACATATAACTGCCAATACATGTTGGTTCACATTTAAAATAGTCTTCCAGATGCCACATTGACCTCACCTAATTTAATGTCAACCCAAACTGAGCCTAAAGTTATTAATGTTTAACTAACGCAAAGCTATTGTAAGTTAGCCAAATCTAAGTGTCAGGGATTAAAACGTCCGGGAAGTATCTAAAGTCCAATGCAAAGTAGAAACTTGTGATTGGAAATCGGACTACTCTTTGGAAACTCCCCCGAATTGTTCAAAAGAGTGAAGGTTAGATTGGGTTAGCTCAATTTACATTAGTTTATTTAAGTTGTCTTTATCTGGGCAACCTTCGGACTTTAGACTTTCGAAACCCGATCCGAAATAATGTACTGGATATACTGATTTCTCGTCAATTGGACTATTCAAAGAGCACCTGGGTATAATTTCGAAATGACAACTATAGTTCCATCCCAAAAGATGAATGTTGAGATGTAGGCCTCCCTTCACATAGATCATACATTCCTTTCCTTGAAAGATGTTCACCGAGGGACGTCATCCCTCGGACTCCTGATAATCTTGGGAAATATCTTTAACACTTATGAAATATATTTACATATTTGATTTAGAAATTTATTACATAATACTGGCGTCACTTTCTCCAGTTGAGAAGTTTCATTTTCACATTGATAATGTGGAATTTTTTGGTATGGAATAGCATCTGCACGAAACCTCATTTTTGGAGGTAAGCCAAGTAATTCACTTTTTAGATCTCTCACATAATCAACCGGCAAGAAGTGCTTCGAACAAATACGGGCGTTATTTACATTTATTCTGCCAGCCCGCTTGCAACGAGAAATCTATTCTTCTTCTTATTTTTTTTTTAACATCTACGATCCTTTGGGAGTATCCCTTCCATTTTACGTCCATAATTACTACAAAGTGCAACAGCACAATTGGTATTATTCTTGTTCATGTTTGAATCAAAATGTGGGAAATCTTTCCAGAAGTAAGCGAATAAAAACTTACCCACGGGTTTAAAGTAAATTTAACACTTCCCTCAAAATGTTTTAACTGACGTCATCAACACCAAGGTAACATCAACACAATGGAATTTGGGAAATCAATGGGGGCATTCAAAGCAGTGAGCGCTCACTGAGCACTCAATGAGCGCTCAGTGAATTTGCCCTTTGAATGCCACTGGCTGTTTCCGGCTCACTCTGAGCCGCCGCCATTTTTTCGAGCCAAGGAATATCACGCTCAATTTGAGCCGGAAGTGCTTGTATAGGCAAAATGGCTTCCGAAGCAGAAATTTCAGCGTTACGTACGAGTATAATAATACGTACTATGAAATATCGGGAAGTCATCGGCTGCACTTCCTACTTCAGAATAGTAAGATGTTAGAAAAACATATTAGTTGTATTAAATACATTTCATCTAACTTATGGTGCGCTAGAGATGCATATATATATATATATATATAGTTGTGTGTTTGCTTGCACCGAAATACGACACTGCGAAGCGAGAGAGCTGAATCGCTACTTTCGTATACACATCACTCTGACGTTAGGAACAAGCCCATTTGCATGTGGTATTAAAAGAGTTTTAAATAAATATTAATTTCGTACAAATTAAATTAGTAAGCTGTTTCTAACTTGCTAAATTAAATTGGCCACTTTGGTAGTCACGTTTAAGCGCTCAAATTGGGATTCGAAACTGCAAATTAAAGTTTTAGGTAGCAATTTACATAAGCTACTTCGGTCATGGTGCACTTTATGACAGCTAGCTATTCTGCCGTACGCTTTAATATGAATACCTAGCGACAACCAGCAGTCCAAAAACTGCCAGTAAGAGGTAAGGTTCTAGAAACCTGGCCCGGTTGCAGGAGTATCATATGTAGAGAATAATATCACTTCGTTTGAAATAAAAAGGAACACTTTCTTGACTTGGACACTTGGAAGTGGAGGGGGGGGGGCAGTTCTCTAGAACCTTGCCATCAAGGTTTGAAATATCACCCACATTCTTTTCTAGTGTAATGTGAGTAAAGTACAAAATTCCACGTATGTATCAGGGTCTGCGCAAGGTGTTACTCCGTGTGATTTAGTTAAACCTCAAAATATACAAGTAATCCGAAATTCATATTAATATAAATTCACATTACTAACTATGAAGAAATAAATGCATTTCTGCATAGGATAAAGACTGGACTCACTGTTATTAGCAGGGGTGGAATGGAGGGTATACGCGGGTACACGCCGTGTACCCACCTAATAGTATAAATCACAGCGTGTACCCACCTCAGTGCATAAATATAAAGGAACGTGTTCCCAAATCCGGATTTTTATTGAGCAGCGTGTACCCCCCAAAAATCTTACCATTCCAGCCCTGGTTATTAGTAGCCCTAATCGTCCACCTTAGGACATTTGAAAGGTGTGGGTATAGTAATGGGCCACGCCTGCTCACTACTGGTGGAATAAAGACATTAATGCTTTTAAGGAAAAGCTGGTAACAGAAATGTCCTATTCATTCACCTTTCCTCCACACTAGTTTATTTTAGTTCTTAATTCACAGGATGAGTTGTGGACCATGTTTGCATATTTGCATTGCTTGGAATATTTACAAGTACATTTACATCTTCCTGGCACGCCATGTTTAACACTCTTTGCGCTGTACGATATTCTGTTGTTCGTCGAAATTCACCCGTGCGCTTTATAATATTCAACTGTTCCTTGAGCATAAACCTTAACTGTCATACGAAGGATTTCCGATCCCAGACGCTCACTAAGAGCTCAGTACTCAGTGAGCCGCTCAGTCCTTTGAATGCAGCCAATATTATTCACTTGGGAATGGACAGTGAGCAATATTGTCTCTGCGTGACTGCTAATTCCTCTGTCGCGAGAGGCTATGACCCTTTCAAGCTATGAACAACTCACAACAGCCCTATACAACAGTATGACTAGTTCTGATTGGTTGCGGTTGTCACTTGCTAGCAGGTGCTTTCCATTCCTAGTATACACACTTTTTTCCCTAAAGGGATACTCTTTGCTTAACGACAGTATCTTCCAGATACGTCATACACCATTCAGCCAATGAGGACGGAATGTTTTACCTGTTTTTATATAACCTTGAGTTAGTTCAAAACGATCTTTGGCCTCCAGCAATTTATTATGAATTCCTAACATTTTGATTTTCACTTTAGGCTAAAAAAGTACTCATGGATACAGAAGAAATTTTAACTCTTGTTTTGGAATTATTTGTGGACTTAGTAATCGCATTACTTACCATAGTTTAAATTATCCCAAATGATTTTCTCACATTATGGAAATGCTTAGATAAGGTAAATGTAATCCATCGATTACTGCCTAAAATTAAAATGTATAAGAATATGCTAATTTATCACTACTGTTAATTAGTGTATTGCAGTTTATAGCAATATTGAACTAATATTCGCTTTCCATTTAAAACGAACGTTTTGTAAGTTCTACTTTGAAATATTTAATACTTTCGTGTTGTTAGGTTAAGCCCTCCTGGGTATTACATTAGCTTACGTCGGGCGTGATTTTTCCGAATGAAATAAGTCACAGCTTCATGAATCGGAATCATAGTAATGTTAAGCCATAGTGACATGTTTATTTCCGTATCAGCACGGTTTTTTGCTACAAAAATCACAAAACAGTATGTCGAGTAAGCGATAGCGAACGAAGAGGAGTTAGAAAAAGCCAGGTTAGATAATGTTTTTCATTATACGCGATG
Organism: Lepisma saccharinum; assembly: GCA_022664845.1. NCBI lineage: Eukaryota > Metazoa > Arthropoda > Insecta > Zygentoma > Lepismatidae > Lepisma > Lepisma saccharinum. The sequence goes on from JAGDQP010033175.1 coordinate 13,743, forward strand.
CACATCATCTTTAACAGACAGCACCTGTGACATGCTCCTTTTATGGTTCCAAATTCGCCCGACGTATACTAAAGAGATACCTAGGCCTGTGTACAATTCGGAATTGGCAAAATCTCTCCTCCGTAATTTTCTGTGAATATGAGGAGCTTTTGGCTCAATTGTATGCACCTTCTAGCACTTTTGATTTATAGCAGTTAGATGAGGTCAGGTCATTATGACATCCAGGAAATTACTCCGTGTTCAGAAAAGTTTTCTTGAAGTGACTAGTGCTGTACTAACGAGTGATTAACAATCTTTTAACATTTGTAGTCACTCGTTAGTACAGCATTAGTCACTTCAAAACAAAATGTTTCTGAATACGGCTGATAAAGTTTATCTGTCAATTGGACTTTATACATTAGGGCCGTGGGTGGATTTAGGAGAGAGACCCTGCGGAAGGAGGGGGGGTTGCCAATTACTTTAAAAGCTATAGTTTAGAATGAACCATTTATTGTCGTTCTGAAATGACTGGGGGGGCAATGCTTCCCCGTGCCCCCCATAAATCCGCCTATGATTGGAGCACACCGCATAGTATTCAATAATACTCTTATCATGCGGGGAATATACTCTGGAGTTCTGAATGTTTTACTCTTTGTATGCTGTATTGAGTAACGCTGAATAGCTCGCTTTAATATTTTAATGGTCACATGAACAATAGGCTAACAAGGCAGTATCACGGAAGGTCATGCCGAAACCTACCCCCATTTTTTCCACGTGAAGGTGATGCCAAATTAACCTTCCACACAAAATATTAGCTGCGGATACAAAGTACAAACGGGTTCAAAAAAAATACAAACATTACCTGTGTTTCTTGGTAATTGGCTACACTGACGGAAATACGCAAGTTGCGATGCCGTGTATATTCGGATCAGTGTTCAAATGCAAAGCGCCAACCAGAAACCTTTATAGCATTTTGTGTGAGGAGAAGTAGGAATTAAGTAATTATCGTGTATACATTTGTTTCCAACAAGAAAAATGAATGTAGATAAATCAATTTCTTAAAATTGTGAGATTAAATCGTTTTTTGCTTTCTGCAAGCGATGTTTGTTTGTTCCTTGCCCAGAGTTATCTCTACTGCATGTCAGCTCATGATCACATAAATTACATACAGAATGCAAAGAGGAATATACAATCAGTAATGAAATAAAGAAAATAATGGACATTGAATCAATTACTACAGAAGCAATCCAACGAATTTATCCCATGCGCATCAATTCTTGCGACACTATAAAATTGTTTTGTGCACTTATTGTCCCAGAAAAATGTAACCATAGTCTCACAATAAGGTCTGTCAATTTATGTTGATGATGATGCTTTTTGTTCTGCCCGGAGGCAGGTTTGGGGCAAAAGTCGTCGGCAAGATTGTTCCCTCGAAAGGCACATAGACGCATATAGTATCTCTGAAATTAAGGCGCAAATTCGGAAAGTGTTTCCGTACATCAAAACAAGAAAAAAAGGCTCTCTGAAGGTTAGGAATTAATGCGTAGTTTCGAAGCTATTGACGTCACACAGCGATAAATTAATTGTTTTAATGAACTGGATGACGTATGGTTATAGAAAAAGAACTGACTTTTATTATAGCTTATCTTTCATTCCACTTTTTCATCTTCAATTACTATTAAAAATTTCTGCACTTGTGAGGGAGCGGATTCGAACCTAGCATCTTCTGATCGACTATAATGTTTAAGAGTGCGCCGCTTTAACCACTGCTCCACACAGGCTTCTGTCGATCAGATACTTCTGGAAGCCAGACATGGAATGTAGTCACAGACACTATATTCATATCTGAATGGCGTTAATCCCGGACCTGTGGATGTTTATTCTACATTACACAGAATTTTTCGAAAGCAAATCGACATAGAAAATGCAACTACAAGAAAACTCCTATTTATGCACCAAGATTAATATAACTTTTTCTAGATTCAGAGGATCATCAAAATATCGTGATTGTACCACTATTATCACCTGCAACTCGATGTTTACCTGTATGCACGAATTTTAAGTTTTTATTTAGCCGTTTATTAGTAACGTGAAATATCACTCCATTTGTTGTGGTAATAATAATGTAATGCAATATTTATTGTGCTACGAACAGCATGGTGCCAATACAACACTAAGTCATAAAATATACATATAGATATACAGATAGCAGACAGATATACAGCTAAACAAAAAGGTGTTAGATATAGAAGTTTGATAGCAATACAATTATTTTACATAACAATTGTTGATGAAAGGTTTGAAAAAAACACAATCTGTCAGAATCAGTAATAATATATGATGCCTTGTTCTGTACAAGGGAACAGCTAATTCAAAATTTTCTGTCTATGCTCTAAATTTGAATTTTATTAATGACCTTTAGACATCTTAATGCTTAGGCCGGGATAGGGGAGGAAAAGGATTCGGGAAGGTGTCGGCAAGGGCCTATGCTGAAGGTGCCACCCTAGCCAGCATTTGGCTGGTGCTACTGAGGAAAACCCTGGAAAACCTCATGCAGTCAGGATGGTCGACATCTGGAATGGAACCCAGGACTTCCCGAATGCTACCCCAATGCTGAGCTACGGCGGCTCGGTCAATGTTCTACAGATTAAAAAAATTACGTTAGTACTCGTAATACTTTGAGAATAAGGTAATTTGAATTTATAACATGGTCTGAAAAGGCAACAATAATATTAATAATAATAATCTCTCTATATATAAACAGAAGTCGTGAGTCGTGACTGACTGAAATCAACGTCCAGGCCAAATGGTTTAAGCTAGAAACTTGAAATTTATGGCTAATCTGGCTTTAACAAACCTATTTCACTGATGTTCGGTAAGAAGCAAAACAAGGGCTTATTTCTAAAGTAGAAATTAAGAAAAAAGGTCATTTCTTATTTTTAAAAAGAAAAAAATGCTGACCTGAGGTAGGATGGAACCCGATACCCTTCGAATAGCTCTCCAGTGCTTTATCCACTTTTTAAAAAAAAATCTTATGAATTTTATTGAGTGCATTCTAAATACAATAGAAATACATACTGAAAATACATCTAACGAGATCTCGCGCAAGACGCAGAGACATGTCTGTTGGGCAAAAGTAGGAAGATCAGAGCATATAATATTAATGGTGCGATGCAATCTCAGTGCTTCACCCTGCAATTGTATATGTTTAAGATTTGGACCGTCTCTTATCAAGGGAAGGATGAGATTAGTTCTGATGGTGCGCAATGGGTAATTGCGCCAAATAAAATAGCCGACGAACTTGGATATTTGCGCATAAGCGTATTTAGAAAGGGAAAATAGTTGTAAATAGTATGTCCACTTGCTCAATATGTAACAATTTACGAAAAGAAAGCTAGATATTAACAAAACAAAACAATTTTGAAATTTATTTAACTGGTATACGGTGGAACCTATGAGGCGTTTCTCATTATGTTTCATAGTATCTTTTATTGTAGGATAGAAGTCAATGCCTAATAGTGATAAGTGGGGTACAGATTTCACCAACGTACTGTAATGTTCAGTATCATTCTCGTTTAAAGGCATTATCTTTGTATTATTTTGATTCAGTTTGATTCCAGAAATAGCACCATACTCTGATATTATGTGGGAAGTGTTGATAACTTCCTTAGCCGCCCTAGTAATACATCCAATGCCATCGATGTATGCCATGATTGTAAAGTTAGCACCGTTTTTTATGAAATTCGGGTTAGAGATTGCTCGATTTGAGTAATCATCGGAGTTAAAAATAAGGAAAATAATTGACTGCTAGCAGGATTGCCTTGTTCAAGACCGTTATACATATCAATACTTAATTTAGGTTGATTGATATGTATGGTTAATTGAAGTTGTTGTTGAAGAACGTGAATTAAATTAACAAAAGTTATAAGAAAGATATAACGTAAAAGCAAACTGCGTAGATAATCAAATCTTACTGAGTCGAATGCTTGTAATAAATCGCAGGTGATAATAGCACATATCTCGGGAAGAACGCTCGCCCGGTGTATGACTTCACGAATATTAGCCAACAAGGACGCGGCATCGGGAGAGTCTAATAGTTCCAATTGATTACTGTTCAATATATAGGAAAGCATACCTTGTATACGGTTAGAAATAATCTTATGGATAATTTTATTGTTTCCTTTGAGCAATGATAACATTCGGTCTTTAGTAGCCTTCTTATCTATCGTTGTTTTTGCAATTAATATGCTTCTAATTTCACAGAAATGTTTGAGAACTTTGTCACTTGTCCATATTTCATTATAGACCGCAGTATATTCCTCGCGATGACGTGAGTTTCAATGAATTTATCGCCTGACTAACTTCTTCCTGAGTTATAGGCTGAGCTAATTGTTTAGATAGAGGAATCGGAAGTGATGGAAGATTGTCATTAAAACAGAATTATGAGGCAGAGGTATATCGGTTTTTTAAATCGGTTGGCATATTGCCTATAAATGCCGGTATAGACGTCAGAACCTTTGTGACTTTTACCTAAGGGATCTTCGTAAGAATTGGTCATCTTTTGTTGACCGCGCTTTCGCTCAGTAATTACATGCAAGTTGGAAACTTGTTCATTTATACCAATATATGGCAATTTTCATCGCACTATACAACCTGAATAGATTTATCTTTGGATATTACACATTAAACTTTGGATACGTTTCATAGATAAATAAATATTTTCCCCCTGTATGGTTCTCATGTTATAAGAATTAAGAAGTTTACAAAATTATTATATTTATAGCTTTTGTTCCTTCGTTTTGTTATTCGAGTATAACTTTCAGATGTACACTATTTTTCGTTGTAGATTTAACCCCTCCTGCACTGAGTTTTGTTTGTAACTATGTTGATATTTAGCACGTTGTATAATGTTTTTTATGGAAATTAAATAATCCAGCTCCTTGATTATTCGTGCATTCATATACCAACAATTATCATGACGGTAATGAGTTTGTAAGTTATAACGTATTGTAGATGTCACCGCACTATGGTCCATGATATTGATTGGACACTGATGAGCGAATAATGTTACTTTTTAAATCTTTCGTTGTCAGGATATAGTCTATGTGTGACCAACCTTGAGTATATATGTATGTGGGTTGATGGGCATTTACATTACATATCTGATAAGCATCACTGAGTCAAAGGTATTAATTAAATTTAAGAACTCAGCACTCATGTTCGATTGACTACTTGAGTCCAATACGGAATATGTGGCATTGGCATCTATTTCAATAATGGCGGGTTTATGCCATAGCCGTTGGAGTTCCATTGGTAAATGATCCCGAAAAAAGGTATAACGTTCCACTTTGTGTGCGCACAGATGATTCCAATACCTTGCACTGACCCAAAGATTATTCGTCCAGTAAAATGTATATTAATGTTAATAAATTCTAAATCTTGGCGTATCGCTACCGCTATTGCTCTATGAGGTTTAAAAATGTGAGAGGTGTGTAAAGTGTAACATTTTAGGTCAAAACGGAACTCACTGACTTCCTGGAAGCATGCGCATGCACATATTGTAAGTTCAGGTAATTATTAAGCACTTGAATGGCAGAGAAATATTGGCCAAGTTCTGAGTCACCACATTAAAGTTTTCCACCATAAAGCACACTTGTAAAGTTGCGTAGATATGGCGTTGACTTGTCCCGAACATGATGAGCAAGTTTTAGATAATATTGAAGTTTGGTTTTGGGGGGAATATTCCGTTTTTCACTTTTACGTTTTCTATTTTCCCTTGTTTTTGTATTTCCGTTTTCGATTACCGAAACTGTCGTTTTATCAGACACGTTTTGTTCGTCTGAAGATTCCGTGTGTACGTCGTCGGAGGATTCGCTGTGCTCGTTATCCACCGTGTTACCCACAACTGTAAAAGCTGACTGAGCAATCAAGGCCAAATTGCTTAAAGGCAGCCTTTCCTCATAACTACTTGTCACACCAGGTTGTTAAGGGAGGATATCAGGTGTGTTTTTTAGTTTTTTTCTTTTTCTAATGCGGAAAGCTGTTCTGTTAAGGGTGGGGGTCACTACGGGAGAGTAAGCCTCCTCTTGTGACACGTCATTGGCTACGTTACCGGTTGTCTGAAATTGCTGAATTTTACTCTTTGCTTGCGAACTGGATTGTTCTAACGAGGGAAAATTCACCTCGAATAATGGGGTTTCGTGAGTAGTATTTGCATTAAAATTATACGGCACTCTTTCTGTTTTCCCCACTAACGTTGACGATACACTTTTGTGCCACTAGGTGTATTCAGAATGCATTTCATGGCATTCAAAACATTCATCCTGAGGAAAATTGGCAAAGACCTGAAACTTTAATCCATAAGCCGATAGAAAAAATGGAAGTCGTCTGAATCTACTGAACGTAGATCCGGCAGCGTTGGAGACTTTATTTCCTGTTTGATCTTGACAACTCAAGAAGCATACTGCAATTTTTACGAGAAAACATGAACAAAAACGAGGCTCTCTGATTGCATCTGGAGCTATTCATTGGATATCGCTCGTACAAAGTTCACCCGCTACAAGTATGTGGACAAATTATAGAAATAAATAAGAGTTTAACGCACAGCCACGATCACGCTGTAGTAGCTCTGCAAGCGGTTACAGTAGTTAGTTTTGAAGCAAATTGTGACCACGAAAAGTGGCACCATTCATTGTTCGTTGCAATATCAGAAATTCAATTTAAGTTTCACATGGAGCTGCAGCCAAACACTATATTAATAGCACGTTCGTGGCGCGATGGTAGAATGTTACCACGTACGTCCATGCTCACTGGATGACAGAAAGAATACCCATGTTCAAGCAGGGCTTCTAACGCGCGTGAGTAGCCTTGTGGAAGCGCTACTAGCAAACCACAAAACCGCGCTACTAGTGGAGATAAAGTTTCAATTCATTCACATTATAATATTGTAATAGGAGGTACAAGTTATTGTTGCTGAGAGAGTCAAGACATTCCAATAGGCAGAGTCAGAGCAGCACATCTTTTAAAAAATAGAGTATAGTCTATTGAAGAAATCTTGGAACCCAATGTGATTAAGGATACTATAAATATTATTGCTCTACAGTAGAAATTTTCG
>JAGDQP010033176.1:0-20835 GCA_022664845.1 Lepisma saccharinum
GGCCTTAAAATGAACTTAAGTAAAACAAAAGTAATGTACAACCAACATGCTGCAAAGAAGGAAGTGAAGATTAACGGAGAGACAATAGGCATAGTTGATGAGTATGTTTACCTAGGCCAGCTTAAAACATCGAATGCAAAGTTGACTGATGAAATAAATGGAAGATGTAAAATATCGTAGAGTTCTTTTGGAAGACTACACTTTATTTTCAAAAGCAAACTTCCAATGTGTCTGAAGCGTAAAGTTTATAATCAATGTGTCTTACCTGTAATGATGTACGGCTGCGAAACTTGGACATTGAATGCGCAAACGACTCAAAGATTGAGAGTCACACAAAGAGCAATGGAGAGGTGTATGCTATTAATAACCAGGAGGGACAGGAAGACAAATGAATGGATTCGCGCACAAACAAAGGTAGAGGATGTAATCAAAACTGCAAAGAAGATGAAGTGGAGATGGGCCGGTCACATAGCTAGACGAACAGATGGAAGGTGGACGACAAATGTACTACAGTGGATTCCTAGAGAAAAGAGACGACCGAGACGACGTCCAAATGTAAGATGGGTAGATGAAATAAAGCGTTTTTCAGGAGCTACATGGATGAGGATAGCAGCAGACCGAGATATGTGGAAAGAAAAGGGGGAGGCCTTCATCCAGCAGTGGATAGAAAACGGCTGAATATGATGATGATGATGATATATTTTGTATGAAATTTAGTCATGTGTGCATTTATACGCATATTTTAGACCTCTTCTAAGTAGCACCTATTCTTCGATAGATGATGTATGTGACGAACTTCATATACGTCATAGATTACATCAAATATGACGACATAATATGGCTTTCTACTGTATCATATTGAAAAAGGAAAGTTCTTTTGCCGGTGCAACGAGCGACATGCACACTAAATCAAAACAGCGGAAATATTCACTTTTTTTCTCGATGAGAAAGTGATTTCATCAGAAACCAATGCATTTCAAGCGAAAACAGTGGTTTCCATCGAGGCGCTCTCGCTTTGGATAAAAGTGTTATTTTTTTTAGATGGAATTGCGATGTTTTACGGATGCCATTTATTCTCCAAATTTGAAAGGACGATTTCTAATCATTTTAGAGTGGTTCACAATGCATCATGGACACTGGCCAAAATTTGTAATCCGCCAATTGTTTCCTAAAGGTTACCGAAAAAAGAAGTCATACTGCGAAGTTAATCGCATTTAGTAAAAAATCACATCGGAAGACATCAGGAGTAAGATTTATACAAAGGATCTTCAAACGTTGTTCTGAAGTACTTGATTCGAGATTAAAGAGACCTTTTCGAATGCGTTCTCTCGCAGTGTCCGTCTAGCATAGGGGATAAGGCGTTGGATTGCTAGGCGGAAGCTACCAGGTTCAAATTTCACCGTGGTGGACTCCAGATATACACACAAATAGAACAAAGGCATATACACAATAGAAGAAAATATAAACATACAAGTTGCACTGTGTATATTTTGTACTACCGTATAACACCTATTTGTGTTGGTCATTTCGTGTGTGTGAATTGAAAAAAGTGTAAAGCAGTTAGTCGAAACGTCGTAGGTAATAAAAATTGCATATTGTTAAATTGTGTGATTTTGAATTTTTATGAACGTAACGCTAAATTTCAGTTTAATCAAGTACTTTGAGGTAACATTTTCTTGTTCTTTGAATATGTTACACACACACATCATATCTCCAGATCAAAGTGTTACAGTAAAATGCTCTTAGTATAAAATTTGCATGCTAAGTACACACTGTTATAATTTTTCACCAGTTGTGTGTAAAAAATCAGGAAACTTGTTAACAAAGTCAGGAATGGAACGTGACTGACAAAAATTAGAATCCGTTTCCCCCCCAAAAAAAATATCGAAGCAAAGAATACTAAGAAATTTGTTCTACTATTTCGCAGATTCACGATCTGAATCTCAGTAATAGTCGCAATGAGTACCTGGATGATAGTAGAGAAAAATTCTAAGTATTCTTTCCTTGATCTTTTTTTAAACTGAAGGGTTTTTCATTTTTGTTAAGTCACATTCCATTCCTGACCTTTTTAATACTGACTTTTTCCAGACAACTGTCGACAATTTTTAACAGTGCATATCACATAATGGATAAAGGAAAGTGTGGCTAAAAAATGATATGTATAAAATTCGAACGTACCAAAGTCAGAAATAATAATTAAATTAATAATGATATAGAAAGTACTTTTAAAATACACTTTTATTTATAAAAACGCACTAAAAAGGAAGAAAATGAGCTTTTACTCATAACTTTATCCTTTATTTAGTTATTTATAACTTTTTAGAATTATATGATTAAAAATAAAAGTGACGTTCATGTTATGGAAAGGGATGTTCATGTTAATAACATCATGATTATTATTACGTACTATTATTAACATAAACATCTCTTTCTATAATAACCCGACACTTCTATTTTATAATCATATAACTGTAAAAAGTTATAAATAACTTTTAAAAAAGGATAAAGTTATGAGTTAAAGATCATTTTCTTCTTTTTTAGAGCGTTTTTATAAATAAAAGTGTGTTTCAAAAGTACTTTCTATCATAATATTATTCCTTCTAAAGTCACGAATAGTTTAATAATCGATATTTCGTGAAATGATCCTAATTAATTATAAAATACACACCAACTTTCGTACATTATTGGAAGTCTTTGCTGGAATTTCGGCATTTATTAGTTTTTAATCATTCATTCTCGTAGGAAAATGAATAATCATAAAACGTGCTTGATATATAAGTCAGACTACAGCAAGTAATAGTACGCTAAATAGTGCATAAAAATCAAATAGTTTGGAGTTTTTTATGTTGTAAGAGCACAACGTTTTACATAAATTCATACCAAATTAGCTAATCAGAAACAAATGATTTTTAACTGCTGAAATTACAACTGCTATCTTCATTAAGCGAACTCACGTTAACTAGTGGTTAACTTCTAACTAAAGTTTCCGGAAAACTCGGGAAAATCTGGTAAAATTTTATATAGTCATGCATTTCACCTCGTAAAACATGGAAAATTCTAGATTTCTACGTACTCTGGAAGTGAGTTAAAAAGCAATTACAAAATTTGCTTCTTACAAGCACCACCACGACTGAAGTTAAATTAAAACTGTAAAAATAGCCAACTTCATTTTCGATTTTTAAAAAATCATTAATTTTGACAAAATTTTGTTATTCTATAAACGTTTTAAGTCAGAAAATACACTTTTCGCTACAGTTTGACGTTATGAAATTTAATAATCAAGTTGTGGAGCGAAATTCAAATAATTATAAACGCATCCTTTCCAAAATTTAAGTTTATTTTTTCTCCTAACCACACTCTCTCTTTCTTTCTTCTTAAATTTGAACTAGTTTCTTTTTTCCATTGGGCAGTTTTCAAGCACATTTTTTTCAGCAAAAAGATGCAAAAAAAATTTATACCGCAAAAAATTATTTTGATAACTTTCTGCAGTTTTGTAAAGGTTGTAAATCGAAACACATATTCTAATGTAATTCTAGTTACATTATTATCACTTACCTTAGCATGGCGCAGGATGTTGCTGGCCTTTTGAAGGACATTTGTCAGGACACCGACGGAAAAGAGGTTGCACAGATTGAAGGAGCAGGACTCCAATAACACATAGGGAGTATCACTTTGAAAGTAAATGTAAATGGAGGAGAGGGGGGGGACAGATAAAACAATACAAACAAATCACCACTAACAGCTAAAAAAAAAAAAAAAAAAAAAATTTCACTCTAAAACTGTTTCACTTCAAAATTCTAGATCTTAAAACAGAATTTCTATTTTAAGAAACTGTTTCACTCCAAATTCTAGATCTTAAACAGAATTTGAGTTTTAAATATAATACCACTTGTTTCTTTGAGTTTTCTTCGAATTATCTTTTAGATGAAGTAAAGATTGTTCCATAAAAGTCACTGTAATAGTAGACCACTGAGTCGAGATTGTCACAAAGGTGTGGGATCATTCCATCAACAGCACCACGCGCACGTCTTGGAAACCAATCATTCTGTTGATCTACCGTTTTCTTAAAAAACTGTCACAAAACCAATTAAAACCATTCTCAATAATTCGAATGGTTAAAAAGGTGATAATATTTGCACACGCATTTGCTTTTTTTCGTTGCTGTTGAAGCCAAGTTCTCTGAACGTTTTCGCACACTGTTTGAGGTTATGTCACTGTGTGATTCGATGCGTCGCATCAGGAGGGGCGAGGCCAAAGATTTCAGCCAGCGGAACGACAATGAAAAGAGGGAAAGAGCACAATAAGATGAAGAAAACGAAGAAGAGAATAAAGAAGAACACAAGCAAAACGTGTTTGCAATGGACCATGCCAATGAACACAAGCAAAAACCTTCTTTTGATAGATAGTAGAAGCGTCTGTTTATCCAGAAACCATAGAGTTCCTCTTTTGGTCACCACTGACAATGATACCGTCTCTAATCAGTCTCAATTTGTTCTGTTGCAATGTAATTTTTTCTTTATGTGCATCAAGTGAGAAAGGATGCTGTAGTGATGTCTCTTGACCTAGCTACCAGAATCTAAGCGCCGAAAAATACCGTTTATCTTTCGCCACGCTGAGAAGAACTGTTTTAATCAGACACCACGGAAAAGTTACAAAACTGTTATTTGTCATTAAGAAGTCTACAGAAACAGATCCACACTAGTTACACCAAAAACACTCACTCAAAAGGAAGAAAATTAAGAATCTGGTTCACATTTGTTGTAACAAGAAACGTTTGTATCACATTGGAATCAAGTGTGGACTGAATCCTATCGTTCACAATTGGTCACGCTGAGTGAATTATTGCGCAAAATATTCTTTCGTTAAAGAAAAGGAGTCGGTAGCGGTTATCATAGAGTTCATGGGCGTTTTGTTTAAAGGATAGAATAATCAGTAAATCATTTAATTAGCTTATTATTTTCTTTGTTACCTTTTTTTCACGTGTCCATCCAAGAAAACACGAAACAGTTAATTCCTCCTTTCCTGCCCATTGATTGCACGTGGAACGAGTAAAAAGAGTTCGCTGGACTATGTGCTGTGGATTCATATTGGATGGATGTGTGGCCAGTACCCAGCAAAAGGGAGGAGTTTGCTAAGGTGGATGCATGGTATTGTTGTGTTTAGGTGGAAGTACGTTTGATTGTCTTCAAGCGTAACAATTGTATTTCTTTCTTTCTCTCTCTCTCTCTCACTGACTCAAACGCTGGCGCTCTCTGGATAACAATACATGGGTTTTTAGGAGAGCTTAATGCACTACATTGGATCCAGTCTAATTCTTTGTAAGCCGGTTACTGCATTCTTTATGCACCAGACAATGTTTTGTAGTCTTTGATGTAAGACGTCTTTGATTAGTGGAGCAAGAAACAATGCATCTCTTTGAACTATATTAGATTGTTATCTACAGTGAATGTATCTTTTTCCAAGAAACAAAAGCACAAAACCTAGTATTAGGAAGTCAAATTTTCCTATATTTCAATTATGTTAATGACCAAATAATTTTGCGAATTATGTTGATACTCAGAGCCGAAAATATGGGCTCTTATTCGTTCTTGAAGTTGAAAAAAAGAAATCAATGTACAAGACCTAGTATGTCTCACCTAAAAAGGTGAAGGTTTGAGTAGCCGATATACAGCCTAAACGGTTCGAGCTAGAAGAACGAAATTTGGCATGAAGGTACATCATCACTAGTAGCATTGAGTAATGCTAGTAGGTTACGAAAATATTACAAAATATCTCCAAAGATGTCATCTTGGATCCAAAATGGAGGACCTCAAAAATTAATTTTGAACACCGTTTGAGCTAGAGTTACGGAATTTGACATAAAGATGTGTTATGAAGAGTAGTTTTTGAAAAATATTACAACATTTTGAAAACGTCGCCATCTTTAATTCAACATGGCTGCAAAAAAAACATTTTCCACACCGTTTGAGCTAGAGAAATGAAATTTGGTATGAAGGTGTATTATCAAGAGTAGTTTAGAAAAAATATACACCATTTGGAATAGTCGCCATCTTGGATTCAAAATGGCCTTTCCAAAATAACTTTTTCCTCGCCGTTCGAGCTAGAGGAATGAAATTTGTTATGAAGGTGTATTATTCACGAGTAGATCACGACAGTGTAAGAAAATGTTAAAAAGAAGTGCCATCTTTAATCCAAATTTGCTGCCTAAATACCAATTTTTCAAACCACTGCAGATAAAGAAACGAAATTTGGTATGTAGGTCTACCATCATGAGTGTGTTACAATAAATGGAGCAAACTTACCCTATGGAGCGCAGGCCCCGGGGGGTATGGGGACAGATCTGCACCATGGGGGCGCAGTCCCCATTCTTTACTCCGATGTGTCGATCAGCTTCCAGTACTATGGCACTTTGAGTACATAGTTTCATCCTAGCATGAGTTAGCCCATTCACATTCAATCGAAAAGAACGTCTTTTTCTCTTTTTCGCGGGTTATAATTGGTTTTATCTGGTAAGGGTATGGTACACCAGATCATGTGGAAACTCAACTTCAAACTTCTTATATATGGAGGTCATGCACAAAGAGTTTACCACAAAAAAAAATCAGGTGCCAGTTTGAGAACTGCAAGGTTCTGAGATCGAGGCTAGGTGTGCAAAAAAGTGTGTTTTATCAGTTAATCAACAGAAGTCGCTTCTGCTTTACTTTAGTCCCGGAATAAAACAGTGGCAAGTTATAATGTCTCACCCCCCACCACGGCACACCATCGTTACACTCCTCGCTGACCTGTGCGTTCTTCGTAGGTTCACGTTCCGTGGAAGTCTGTTGAACTGACTGGTTCGGAAACGATTTTTGCCTAAAGTTGTAGGTCTCGCCAAACTGCTCACCGGTTCATTTAGGACGCTACTTACAATCCTATCAATCAATACTCGCTGAAAGGATGTCCAATTGATGTTGGACAGCTGTTTCGGGAATACAACACCAAGCAAAATCGATATTCGGTATTTCGCATCGATATTTAAATGTGCAAGGAGTCAATCAGTCGTCGCCTGTTTACGTTTCAGTTATGTTTCAATGCATCAACGGGTCACCTGTATATTTTTCCTCCATCCCCATGCCTGTCCGTGGTTGCTAATTCCTCTGCCGCGAGAGGCATTGTAATAGCATGACTGGCCCTGATTGGTTGCGGTTGTCGCTAGCTGGCTGGCGATTTTCAATCCTAGTATTACTGGTCTCCAACCAGGAGCCTACCCAGGTGGCGGATAGGGGAATGCCGAACAGATATGGTGGGTACCGGAAATATTCCGGGCCGAACCAAAACCAGTACTGCTGCCTTGCAGTTAGTACAGGGATCTACAAAGGCTAGGGGAAGAGAACCAAAATATCATGGTGAGGGGAAGCAGCATCACCATTACCACTTTGATGCTGAAGATGAATGGCATCGGCAAGGTTCAGAGATGGACAGAGGACGACATCTTCAATGTCTACCTTTACTGCGAGGTCGTAGAGCTGACAACTCCACACCGCTAAAACATGTCAAGAAATAGTAATGGATGGATTCTCCTGGGGTAAAATATTCCGGAAGCAAACTAGTCCCTCATTCGGCTCTCCGTGAGGGGACTGTTTCAGGGGGCTCCAACAACAGGATTACGAAAGATCTTAGAATAGGAACGTGGAACGTACGAACCTTCTAACAAACGGGCGCTCTTCAGGTGGCGGTACGCGAGACCGAGAAGTACGAGCTGGCCATATTAGCTGTACAAGAAGTTCGGTGGGAAGGTCAAGATAGCATCCCAAAGGGCAAGTACACTTTCTACTACGGGGGAACACAGTCTCACGATTTTGGAACAGGGTTCCTCATTAAGAATAGTATCCTTCAGGCGGTTCAGAATATAGAGTTAGTAAACGAAAGACTATCGTACCTTACGATACGTACTCGATGGGACAACACGGTTTTATTAAACGTCTGTGCTCCGACCGAGGTGGCTACTGATAACGACAAAGATATATTATACGATGAGCTAGAAAGGCTATTTGACCGATTACCGAAGTATAATTCGAAAATTGTGTTGGGTGAAAACGGGAAGACAAATAACATACGAGATCTATACAAAGGGGTAAACTCGTTAAGAAAAGGTTACCAGTCGAGGTTAGGAATGATTAGAAATGAACGTGGAGATCTTCAGACGGATCCGACTAAAATTGTCGATGTGTGGAAAAGTTATTTCGACAACCTTCTTAATGTACACAACGGGGAACAAACAGAGGAATTTGAAATCCATACCGCAGAACCGTGGATTCCCGAACCTAGCGAAATCGAGATCGAAATGTCTGTAAAGAAATTGAAAAATTTAAAATCACCAGGAATAGACAATATTCCAACCGAATGAATTAAAGCAGGAGTAACGGCACTAATCAAGGAACTACATAAATTGATAAGTGCTATATGGAGAAAGGAGGAGCTCCCAAAGGAATGGAAAACCTGAACAATAGTTCCGATTTACAAAAAAGGCGATAAATCGGAATGTAATAATTACCGCGGAATCTCGTTACTTCCAACCTGTTACAAGATATTAAGTAATATTCGGTTAACACGCCTAAGTGTATACGTAGATGAAATAATTCTAGATAACCAATGTGGATTTAGAAGAAATAGATCCACATTGGACCAGATTTTTGCATTGAGACAAATTTTGGAGAAGAAATGGGAATACAGTGGGACGGTTCATCAGCTATTCATTGATTTTAAGAAAGCATATGATTCTATCAAAAGGGAAAAGTTATACAGTATCCTGATACGATTTGGAATTCCGAAATAATTGGTTCAACTAGTGAAGACGTGTCTCAGCGACCCCATAAGCAGAGCACGGATAGGTAATAATATGTCAGATAGTTTCAAGATTCGCAACGGATTGAAGCAAGGCGATGCCTTGTTCCCACTACTGTTTAACGTTGCGTTAGAATATGCGATTTTAAATATTAAAGGGGACAAAAAGGGGCTATCATTGAATGGTTTGAATCAACTGTTTGTATACGCGGATGATGTAGATTTAATAGGGGACGATATAGATGCACTACAAAGCAACCCCGATGTCTTAGTAGAACCGTGCGATGAGATAGGTCTACAGGTAAACATAGATAAAACAAAATACATGATAACAAGCCGAAACACAGGGAATGAGGGAAATAAAAACATAAGAATTAGGGATAAGGTCATGAGAAAGTAAACAAATTTAAATACTTGGGAGCATACGTAACAAACAAAAATGAGGTTACGGAAGAAATAAAATGTCGCTTAGTATCGGGGAACGCATGTTTCTTTTCAGTCCAAAAACTTCTAACCTCGCGATTATTCTGCCGGTAATACTTTACGGTTGCGAAAGTTGGAGTACGACCCTAGCAGATGAACATAAATTACGTGTGTTTGAAAATAAGGTTTTGAGAAAGATATACGGGACGAGATGACTGGAGAGTGGAGGAGACTGCATAATGAAGAACTCCACGGACTGTACGATTAAGCAGATGTAAAAATAATGAAATCGCGACGACTAAGGTGGGCAGGCCATGTAGCTCGGATGGGGGAAAAACGAAGATTATATTCTATCCTGGTTGGTAGGCCGGATGGAGAGAGGCCATTGGGAAGACCGAGACGTCGTTGGGAGGACAATATTAGAAGAGATCTTCGAGAAGTAGGTGTTCGTGATGAAAACTGGCTTGATATTGCCCAGGATAGAATCCAATGGCGAACGTTTGTTACTACGGCGATGAACTTGCGAGTTCCATAAGCCATAGAGTTAGTTAGTTAGTTAGAATACACACTGATTTCTCTAAACGGATACTCTTTGCTTCACTCGACAGTATCTTCCTGATGCGTCATACACCACTCAGCCAATGAGGAGGGAATGTTTTACCTGTATATACATACCTTGTATAACTACTGCTGGTATTTTAAAATGGGGTTAAATAAAGATAAGAATGTGACTAAATTACTGTTATAATTATGAAAATACTAAAATAAAACACTGAATAAACAGCACTAAATATACGTACTTCATTGTTTACGTTTAATTAATTATCCATAAACTAATTTGAACTTCCTGGATTAATGACGATTTTTTTCAACAAGGTTATGCTCACAACTTATTTACTTTTCACCTTGTTAGTCACATAAGAATGATTAGACTTTGCTTTTATATCTCAACACACTTAATAGCTTCAAATTTCCGTAAGATAACTATTTATTTATACAGAATTATTATAAACATTTTTTCTTATCTATTCTTCTGAATTTCCTTTATGATTCTTTATTATTTCATTGTCTTTTAAGGATTTAATTGCGTTTCTGCATGACGGAAGTAGCGTAGCAATGAGAGAGAGAGGGCGAGAGGACGGCCGCCTTGGGCACCAAGGCCAAGAAGCGGCAAATCGATCACTATTTGCTTCTTTTAACTTAAAAAAATAATAACTTTAATATGTGTATTGTACACGTATCAGATAAAATTATGATTTTTATCTTTTTAATTATTTCATTTTCGTATGTTCATTCGCAATGGAGGATGCGGGGTATGCCCTTAGAGGAATTAAATTAGAAGGAGATGCCCATTCCTACTCCTACTTCCAAAACAAATTGAAGTCGAAAATGGCCGCCGCCCAGATTCTATGTATCGCGGTCTGCCATATTGCGTTTGGAATAAAATTGAAGTACTGACGTGCAAATAATCAGTTCACTCTTTATTTTTATGTGAATTTTAACATGGTTACAAGTTGTGTTGCATTTGGATGTTCAAACAGGTACAACAAGAAGTTTCCCAATGAATACATATTAATCAGATAAGTACTAGAGAAAACTTCTATCCAAATATAAAATTTTGATACAAATCTATCGCAGGGAGAAAATTAAAAGTTGTTTCCTGCACTTTTCATTATGCCGTTAATGTGTTAATTCAAGAATTAAATGAGAGAGATTGCTTTTATTTTTCTCAGTTTTTATTTAATTACAAGAAAACTGAGTAAAGGAAATGTCGGTAGTATTTATTACGTCTCATTACATTGTGTATACTTTAGGGAAGTCCAATTGCTTTTCGTTATGCAGATTTCAATGTTCACTTTGGAACATTGGATACTCCTCTCTATGTAGAACGATGCAATACTTTATAAGCACTCACAAATATATCTGTGTATGTGTTTGTATTTCTATTTACAAGACCAAACCTTCACGCGTAAATTAAAGTTGATCTACAATTCAGTAATGTGTCATATATATATAGCCTTGCACGTCATATGCCAGGTGTATGAGAGACTAAATTGTGACAAATCTTTTCGAAATGAACGAAGCTTTTTGAAGACTATTCCTTCTCGCACGCCTCGACAAAGGTGATATCGTGCGGGGAAAATTCATGCATAGACACAAAATAATGCTGAATAAGCGAAGGTGGGTTAATTCTAGCCAGGTTATGTCTCATCCATTGCAATTTGGCAACGCCATATCGGAAACATTCTAATTCCCGCCCTTCCGCTACTGCAAATATTTCTCTTCTCTTCACCGACTTTTCTGCTTTCACCATTAATTCTAGACGACAACGCTTACATTTTTCAATATAAACGAATTCCACAAACCCTTTCCTTATAATTTATCCAGCAAATTTTACCTTTTGGTTTACCCATCTACGGAATTTAACCCGGAATTAATAACTAATTTATCTGCTATATAAAACCTTAACCTAGGTATAGTGAGCTTAATGTGGGTAATAAATTTTAAAAAAGTAAAGCTATCCCCTGTACGATATGCACGTGGCGCGAACGGCGCATGGGGTGTGTGGAGGTAGCGTTCCACATTTTCTTGACCTACGGTACGAAGTGAGGTCGGGTGGTCAGTTCCAAGCTCGACCGTCTTTACCTTCCCAAGATGCCCAGTAGTACCAAGGACACTCCGGTACTAATTTGATAGGAGGTTGAGTTCACCTCAGAGCACCAAGCATGGGAACACTGTGAGAAAAGTATCCAGTGTCCTGGCCGGGATTTGAACCCGGGTCGCCCGATTCGTAGTCAGACGGGGTAATAAATAAAGGAAAATTTAATTACTTGGAAGGCCTATGGACAAGATGAACCAATGGTGTTTTCTCATTACCTTCTTCTGGATGAGAAGTAGAGAAGAAAGAGGCACATCCACGCCCTGGGCGGATTTTGAACCCATAAAGCCGTGTCAGTCGCATTCGCAGAAGAACCTCTTAATGAACCCACATAGCAGAGTACGTCCCTAGGAGGTCCCATTTAGATCACATTACCGTCGGAATGGTCCTGCTCCCATAGCGATGTCCTAAGGACGTCTGTGGGATAACTCTGTGGGCAATACAAACAGTTCATCTCGTATGGAGGTCCCCTGGATGTCCCCCGGAGAGCTGTGCGGGATTACCTACCTGGAATTTCTATAAATTAAATCGACCTTACTATTATTATTATTTAATTAATTATAGCTATACGAAGGATATGCCTTCGTATAGTTATACGAAGGATTATTTATAACTATACGTCCCATGGATGTAAACGGGACTTAAACAGGACGTCCTACGGACGTCCCGATATCCTGCCAAAAGATCCGTCAGATATCCCTGGGACGTCATTTTGCTATGTGGGAACACGGCTACGCAGGTGGACATAGTAAATAGATCATCTTAATTCCACGGAAATTTACCTATTACTTTATTTCTTTTGCGTAATAATATCGATAAAATCTCACGTTAAATTCTGACGGCTTTTGAATTTTCATTTATTCATAGGGTAGGAGAAAGGAAAGTACAATCCCGGCATTTCCATAGTGCGACAAAAGAACTGACATGAGACAGAATGAACGACCGCTGGAATCGTTCCCAGAACCTTCCTATTACTAAGTCAACGCTCTACTAACTTATCTACTCTGGTTTGGTGTTGGATGACTTTGTTAATGTGGGCGATATTGTGAATTTCTTTCGTATTTGATATTACTTCCTTGTCGTTTCATCAATACTTACTGATTTCGATATCATTTACATAAAGTATATAAAAAGATCCTGTGTTATCAGTTTTTTGAGGATCTTTTAATCTTAGTAACCAGCAGTCTTACACAGTTAACGGCTAGAGGAGTCGATGTTTTTCATTGCGCGGTGTTTATTCTGCTAGAATGTTTCCATTCACGCTACCTGAAGTTAATTTACACGTTCCTTAATAGGCGAATGTTAGTGTAATAACATTACATTTAGATTTTCATGTAAATATTATCTGTGTGATGTACATAAAACAATAGGGATTTCTTGCTTTTCTTCCAAACGCAAGATGGCGGATGGTCGCACTGCAAGATTGACAGGCGGCTATTTTTAGCTTCACAATTTGGCAGCCTGTACATCTCCTTCTTTTCTAATTCCTCTATGGGTATGCCGCAGGAAAACGCACACACTTTGAGTTTCATGTGCACCCAACTTTCCACGTGTTTGTGATTTGGAAATGCGCTGAGTTTGATTCTAAAATAAGAAATATTTCGGAAAATCCCAGATGGCGGCGGTCTATGACGTCTGCACTTTGAAAAAAAGTTATTCGATTTTATTTCGTTTAATTCCGTGCTTGGGCTTTCAACGAGCACTGAGTTCGATTCGGGATTTCTAAATTCTAAATGGTGGCAGTCCAATACGACTTCACTACGAGATATCATCAAATTTTCACCAAACTTTATATTTTGTTGTTCTGAAAGGCGGTGAATTCGAACAGAATGGAAACAAAAAATTCATTTTTTCTTATTATGTTAGAACATCAACAAGATCTCACGAAGCGACCGTAGCTCAGTTGGTAGAGATTTGACTCGGGAGGTCCTGGGTTTGATACCAGCGGACGACCATCGTAACTCAGGTTTTCCAGTGTCTTTCCTTCAGACAAAGCAAATACCGGGATGGTAACTTAGGCTCTGGTCTATTCCCCCTAATCCTTTTCACTACTATCCCTACCTGAGTCATACATGCTTAAAGGCCATAAGTAAATTCAAACCAACAAAATCTCATAATAGTTCATAGTTCATTTTAAAGTAAATGAGAATGTTGATATGTCGTTAAAAAAATATCCTTGCACAGACAATTTTTTTTTCTCAATTTTAAGAAATTGTTTTATATTTACGGTGTCTGTGTATATAAGTTTATTTATAAACAAATGCATGGTCCTTGTTTACCTTCCTTGAAGTAATAATTTAATGTCTGTTTATTTTGAAATATGCCTTTTGACATCGATAATCTGATATTAATTAGTACGTTTGTAAAGTTTGTTTCATGGATATATTTTTTCTTTCCACATCTTTCTGTTGAAAATATTTTGGTAATAGAATTGTAATTGTGATTGCATATCTGGAGTTTAGATACTGTAACAGGCAATGGTTGTATCACAGAAAAGAGTGAAAAATAATTTTCTTCAGAATTAAAACTTGTTTTGCGGAATATACACGATACTAAAGTTTCAGAGTTACTTAAACAATATTCCACAGAGGGACACACTGAACGCAATGTTTTAATTACAATTTAAACTGCGCGTCCTATTCTTCGGATGTCAGCTCCTCTATCGAGTTACAAACCTGCCTCAGGTAGAACTCCGATCGTCTTCAGAGAACGTCACAGCTTTTCTAGAAATTAAATTTCCCTAGAATTAGGTTACAGAGTACTGAACATACTTACTTACGGTACTCTATGGCTTATGGAACTCTCAAGTCCATCGCCGTAGTAACAAACGTTCGCCATTGGATTCTATCCTGGGCAAGATCAAGATAGTTTTCATCACGAACACCTACTTCTTGAAGATCCCTTCCAATATTGTCCTCCCAACGTCGTCTCGGTCATCCCAAAGGTCTCTTTCTCTCCGGCTTTCCAACCAAGATGGAATATTATAATCTTCGTTTTCCCCCATCCGAGTTACATGGCCTGCCCATCTTAGTCGTCGTGATTTCATTATTCTTACAGTATCTGGTGAATCCTACAGTCCGTGAAGTTCTTCATTATGCAGTCTCCTCCACTCTCCAGTCATCTCGTCCCGTTTCGGACCGTATATCCTTCTCAAAACCTTATTTTCAAATACACGTAATTTATGTTCATCTGCTAGGGTCGAACTCCAACTTTCGCAACCGTAAAGTATTAAAGGGAGAATAACCATTCTGTATATTTTCAATTACAATTTCCTTGATATTAATCGCGATGTTATAAGTTTTTGGACTGAATAGAAATATGCGTTGCCCGATACTACACTTTTTATTTCTTCCGTTACCTCGTTCTTGCTTGTTACATATGCTCCCAGTATTTAAATTTGTTCTCTATGTTCTCATTCTTAATTTTCCGTTATTCCCTGTGTTTCGTCTTATCACGTATTTTGTTTTATCTATGTTTACCTGTAGACCTATCTCATCGCACGCTTCTATTAGGACATCGGTGTTACTTTGTAGTGCATCTATATCGTCCCCTATTAAATCTACATCATCCGCGTACACGAACAGTTGATTCAAGCCATTCAACGTTAGTCTCTTTTTGTTCTCTTTTATTTTTAAAATCGCATGTTCTAAAGCAAAGTTAAACAGTAGTGGTGACAAGGCATCACCTTGTTCCACTAAGATTTTTTTTTTTTTTTTGTATTATGAAAACAGGAAAGTAATGATTGAAAATAATACGATAATTATTGAAGAAGTAGTTGTAAGTGAATCCTCATTTTATGTCATAATAACGATGATGATTCATGGTCCTTACGAAAGGTGAAGCTATGGTTGTTAACCATTGCCTTTCATCGGATGAAGATGTCCGTAGTACAAGACCTAAAGTTCAAAGTTGACTAGGAGCCCTAGACCCCTTGATTTATAAGTGACAAATAAAATCACACATCCATCGGAGGTACATTCAAATACTTTATTTAAAAAATTAATATAAACAAGTTTTAATACATTTATTGTCGATATGTAACTAATTTTGCAGAATTAAAAATTAATAGTTTTTTTTTTTTTTTTAAGAAAACACGATAAGGTAAAAAATAATATGCAGGATGATTCAGAACTAAGTACATTCATTTCGGGAAGTGAATCTTGACATCGAAACAAAAACGAAATTTCCTATGAACATGGGGCAAATTCAGATTCGTTTCCAACTTGGAGCCCAAGTGGACGCCTACAATACAACGAAAAGGAATAATTCATAATAAATCAGAAACGATGCATTGGATCACAATTTAGTTTGGGAGAATTTGAATCTAACAATGTCGTGGATATCTGGAACGAAAACACGATGTTACCTGGTTGTCATTGTTTTCAACCTGGTAAAACATTTACAATTTTCAAATGGTACGACGTCGTAGTAGCAAGAAAAGTAAGTATCTTGAGTTTAACGGAGAAGGAAAAGGAGAAGTGATGGTGCAAGGAGAACGACTGAATAAAGTGAAAAGTTTTAAATATTTAGGCTCAACTGTTACTGGGAATGGCGATTTGGACTCGAAAATACCGTAACACACAGAATGCAAGAGGGATGACGAAATTGGAAGAAAGTAAGTGGCGTTCTCTGCGACCGCAGAATCACGGCGAAGAATAAAGGGATGATTTACAAAACAGTGATTAGACCAGCAATGATGTACGGAGCAGAAACATGGCCAATGAAGAAAGCACAAGAAAAGAGATGTCACCCAAATGAGAATTCTACGCTGGATCTGTGGGATAACAGGAAGAGGCAGAGTGAGAAATGTGAGAGTAAGAGATACAACCAAAGTTGTAGAGATATCTAAGAAGATACAAGAAAGAAGACTGCAGTGGTATGGACATGTAATGAGGAGAACAAATGACTATGTAGGCAGAAGAGTGATGGGCTGAAGGCAATGGAAGTGGAGGGCAAGAGAGGTAGAGGGAGGCCAAGGAGGAAATGGGTGGATAGGGTTAAGAAAGGTCTGTCAGGGGAAGAAGTTCAGGACAGGGCTTTGTGGAGGAGACTCATCAGGAAGGTCGACCCCACGTAGGTGGGAAAAGACGGAGAGAAAGAGGTCGTGTTATTGTATATTTGGCACCCCTTAATAATAGTAAATAACATCCATAAAGCACACATCTTACTGTTGCTAACTACTATAGATATCGCTTCATATGCGTCTTTTTAAGGCGACATAATAACTTATTGAGAAATACATATTTAATAGTATGCAGGAAACTTTTTCACCGTCATTAGAATGCAATTTCACTGATGACTATATGATTGCTCAAATGACCACATGTTTAGAAACGTTTATTAATGTTTATTTTAATGGTATTTTAATTGAGACTTTTTCAGCTGTATCTCATCGTTAATTAAACGACTTATTAACGTTTCGAAAATACACTATCTTATTGTCCTGTTTTGACGTTGAAACTAACGTTTCTTCTAAATGTCCATTTTTATATCTTTTCAACCATTATTAAACGTCTGATAAACCGTTGAATATGTGGACATCTACAACGTTTAAAATGTGTTTGGAAAACACGTGTTTTCATCGTCCACCTCTTGACGATGAAAACTACGTTTATTCTTACCCTAAGAGCAAATGCCTCCACTTGCTGGTGAACCGACGCGTCTGGATTTCTGGTGACTGCCTTCAAGCCAATACGAATGCCTTTACTTCAGATGCAGTCTTCGTAATATAATAGGAATAGTATTAAACTATCTCAGCTGTTGCACATTCTGGCTGAGGTTTTTCAGAGTATTTATTTCCAGTGTGCGAAATAAACCTTTGCTAAAAGAGGCGAGGGAGAGTACCATTTTTCAATAGGTGATTACTACACTGTAAGTCATACTAAATCATTCACATTACGCTACTTCATAAACATCATAAAAAATCTCACCTTCCAAATTCGCTTATTAAGTGCCAGCCAGGTTATAAAGAATTGCCTTGCAGCGTTGATTGTCTATCCGATTTTTTCTAGTTCTGAAAAAAAGTTACAATTTTCTATCTAATCTTGAGCGAAACATCTTCTAGGGGGAGAAGATTTTACCCTGGCAGGGACGAAAAATAAATTTATAGCGGTGGGAAACTTATTTGCCAGAGGGAAATCCGGTGCATCCCCCCGCTAATTCGCACACTGTTTATTTTCTCAGTCACACTAGAAAAATACCGAAATTGTACCCTCAGATTGGCCCCCGGCTGACTTCCTTTTAATTTCCTCTTCTGCACCTTACCCTAATGTGCCTAAAACATGAATAACATTTTTTTTTTAAATTAAATATTCCTGGAAAACTATCCCTTCGAATTTTCAACCGGAAACTTGCCACTGCTTTCTCTAATATTTGTGCGTGTAATTCCGTTGTAACAATTAAGATTTGACTTGTCAAATGTTGATATCTATCTAATCTTCTGTTCGATTATTTCGAACAATTTCCTTGAACGCTTCGACGTCTCTAATTAAATCTGATGTTCAAACGTCTGGTTCATTATTTTCTCTCTTACTTCTCTTCGTGCGTGCATGTACTTAAATAATGCATGGGAGAGAGTATAATGTTAAATTATAATATATGAGAGAAGAGTAAATTAGCTTTGTGTGTTATATACAGGGTGTTCCTAAAGTAATTGCACAAACAGAAAAGAATCCTTTGAAGAAATTCAAAATTTTGCGTAATTTTGGAGCTACACATGCTCCGATGTATGGCAGCATCATCACCTCCAGAAGTGTGCACCATTATTTCAGGGACACCCTGTATAAAGATAGAGAGAAAGAGAGAGAGAGAGAGAGACAGACAGACAGACTTAAGGACAGGGACAGAGAATAGCGAGACTAACTTTACAAAATGATACATGTATAAGAAATGATAAGTATAGTTCTTTAAAAAGAAACCACACCACTTCTTTGTTTCCATCTACTCCTGTTATGTGACGAATACCTTTCATCAACCTGATGTAATTAAGAAGAAAACATGAACTTTTAAATTCAGTGCAGTCGCAAGTTGCAACCTTCATACTTCGACACTTACATCTCCACCGGTGGTTTCTTTCATGACAAGAGAGAGGAAGTGGGAGGAGGCTTTCTGCAACGTACACTACAAATTACACCAAGTGAAAATTAACAGGATATTTTGTGCAATTTTTTTTTCTCTGTCATTCCTAAAATAACCTCTGTCGAATATATATATTACCTACACCGTTATATGAGGCTTCTCTTGCACTTATTAACTAACGATTTGTACCGAAATGTATTTAGTATTCTGTTGAGTTTTCTCATCGATTCCTGTTAGTACGTAAAATTGTTCATATATTTCATTGTGATTGCAGATGTTAGAGCATTTATATTCTGCGAGTCGTGTACAATCAACGTTAAGTTAAAACTGAGATAATATTACGTGATTACGAACACAGTTTTACATCAAGAAAATTCCAAATTAACTGTGATAACAACATCAAGAGTTAAGAGTGATTCACAGCTATAGCGGACAGAAACCACAGCAACCAATAAATAACTGACCTTAAAACATCAATTATTAAGACGGTTAGACTGTAAAACTATATTATATTTAAAACATCAATTATTAAAACGAACGCGCAATGGATGGGCATAATTAGCAATTTCCGCGATAGACTACAAAATACGAATACGAACACAATTAGTGTCTGTATCATTGTTACCAGGTTGAACTTCCAAGTTAAATGAAGTATCGATAGTGATAAAAACTATATGTGCAAATTGGACAAAAACACATGAAAACGCTTTACCGTAATTAAGTTGATCGAGGTAATGAAACCAAATTCCGTTGTCTTCCGACAAAACCTGAACGTTTTGGTGTCTATACATCACCGTCTGACGTCTGTTCCTAATGAGTACTGCATTCTAATCTACGTGCAACAATGTTTACAGTGTTACGAAGGTCAGTACGGTAACTTTTCGCTAATGTCAGGAAACAAATTAAACACCACATTTGAGTCTCTCTGATAATAAGATCTTTCCATTTTGTTATGACAGTATGAGATGATTATGATGATGATGGATGTTCTGAAAGAATGCAAGTACTGACCCGAAAATCCCCTGTAGAAGGTGAACTGATGGCATTTCGCCATTGCCTTCCATCGGATGAAGAAGACTCTTATAATATGCTTCTCTTTTCACTGTTTATTTTAGATTTCTGTTTGTCAAGGAAACCATGTCAAGTATGGATGAAGTATCGAGATCCTTTTGAGAAGTATCCCTATGTTTTACTCATTACTTAATAAGGTATCGAGTGTCGGTATCTAGATATTGTTTCCTTGGAGTATAAGTACCCAAGTAGCACACTCACGTCAAAATGACGTGATATTTTGGTCGAAAAACCAAAATCACGTCTTCGTAACGAAATCTACGTCGCTATTACGTGAAATTTTGGTCTTTTAATTAACGTAATTCTATCATGTCTCATCCTCTAGTTTTTGACGGCATACTGTGATTATATCTCGTTTTCGATCGGGACTGCGTGATCCTAGCCAATGTAATTGGAGTAAAATAGTGAACTTGTCGGATTCAACTGTTTTCTGTGTGTGTTTTCCCGTTGCTTTCTAAAATGCGGTTTAACTGCAAAAGCACCGGAATCAAACCATTGTTTTGGGACAGGTTGATTCATTTATATGTTCATTTGAAACAAATAGCTACACAAACAAGTTGCTACTGCAAGAATTTTACATGCGTTGTTTAGTTCGTGACATACCAGTCATTTCGACGTCTTTCGCATCAATTTTCGACCTAAAAATGACGTCATTTTCACGTTCATCTGCGGCTTGGATATCTAGATACTTTTCGAGGCAGTATGTTTTCCATGTCTGGTGATAATCAAACGAGCAGAATGCGAGCAGGCATTGTCATGAAAAAGAATGTTATGTTCCGTCA
>JAGDQP010033177.1:0-18829 GCA_022664845.1 Lepisma saccharinum
TTGACACGTTGAAGTGAAATCAGTGAAGGCGGTTTGGTTTGCGCGCTGGACGCATGGTGTCGCTAGCAACTGTTGCAACGACTCCTTCCGATAGCAGTCAGCTGCAGCAGTCGCAAGCGTTGCATGGAATTATGCGCAGTTTACATTCGTGTTTTCATTGAATCTTGAGTGTTTTGTGCCAAATATTTCAAAACTACACTACTGTGGTATTAGAAATAAGGAACTACCTTTCATTAAGTCTTATCTTAGTAATAGGCGGCTGGCTGTCAGACAGTTCTTAAGTGCGACAACAGGTGTACCACAGGGAAGTGTTCTGGGTCTTTTTTTTTTTGTTTTGTTTATCTATGATCTACCAAATTATATTCCTTTTAATTGTGTTCTATATGCGGATGATACAACTGTTATAACTACAGATAAAAATTTAATGAATGTACAAAGTAAAAGTACTGAAATGTTACAACTGTGTATAAACTGGCTAAATTGTAATAGACTGCTCCTAAATGATTCAACGACGGAGGTATTGTACTTCCATCTTGGTAATTACATGGAAGATTTAAATGTAAGTCATTCTGTAAAACTGTTAGGTACACATTTAGATCAGAAGCTAAATTAGAGGAAATCACACCCGGGCTATCCAAAAATTCATATTGGAAAATGCTACAAGCAGGGCGCAAGGGATTCCCCAAAGGAAGTAGGGGATTCCCAGAAAGTCTTCCAAGTAAAGATGGGTCGAAAAGACCACAAATGGGATGAGTTGCTAGCAGGTAACAATAATTCATTGCCGGCACATCGATATCTCAACGAGAATAAAAGTTATGACGATGTTCATAAAATAATGCGTGGTTGCATATCAGACAGGGGTAATAATTAAAGACAGTCCACGAGCGGTTGGCTTATTCATTAGCAATCAGAGAGACTAGGAGTATCCAGTCGGATGGTGGTGAGTACGCATCTCAACAGCTGTAATGTAGTAAAAAAGACGTCTTCGTTGGTCGAGTGGTCAGTGCTATCAGGCGTCTGTGATGTCACAGCAGTCTTGCATTGAAGCACGCCTGAAAGAGAATCACGTGTATGATTAAAGCGTAACAGCATGCAAAGGATGGACGGAGGGTATTAGTTAATGAAGAGGCCCGTTCGGCTGGTTAGTAGAAAGAACGCAATGTAATATAGCAGCCAAAGAAGGGTGACATTGAAGAGAGAAAACAAACATGCGTGTGCACTAGAAATAATATGTGCAAGGCAAAACGTAGAAAGTTTCCCATACAAGTTAAATAGTTCAATCCGTCTATTCTACACAAGCAAACAAAATACGTGCAAGAGAATGTTGAATCCGAGCTGAATCGGAACGTACGAACATGTACCTATTGCAATGCAAAATGTACCTATCGTAGAAAACTCGAAAACAGGTATTTGTACATTCTAGCAATTCTGATTTGGAACTCGACTATGGAACATTGGATGGTTTGGGTGCTGATTTGGGAATAACTTTTCGATAACTACCTATATTACATAAAACTTTCAAAACATTTTAAAATGATTTAATATTCCAACTATCGAAGCTATCTTTTCTTCTAAATAATAAATATGAGGTTCCCAAGATAGATGTTGATCTATTTTCAGTCCCAGATACTTTGTACATTTCACTATTCAATTTTGTGATTCAACTTTATCTGGGAGTTCTATCTTTGCTAAAGGTTCATGAAACATTATAAAGTTTGACTTTTCAGAATTGAACACAACCAATTAAAATAAGACAGATATCTTCCTCCATGTTTGCCTTCAATTGTTCAATTGAATATGTACTATAAAATATAGAATAATGATTAATACATAGTATAATGTTTCCAATTTGGCCGCGACGCAGTCAAATTTATTCGGTCGGTGTTATTCCTGTCTGTTTTACTCCGATCCGTGCATTTCATTTCGATTTTATTTCAATCGACTTTATTCCAATCGACTTTATTCCTCTCGGTGTGATTCCGATCGGAACATTTCCTTTCGATATTATTTCCACCGATCTTATTCCTTTCGGCTTTATTCCAATCGAAGCATTTTCTTTTAATTTTATTCCAGTAGAACTTACTCCTTTCGGTTTCGTTCTGATCGCTACATTTCCATTCGGTATTATTGTGATTGGCTTCATTAATGTTGGTGTTATTCCATCAGATACGTCATTGTTATTCCTATTACGGAATTATTCCATTCGGTGTTATCCTAACGTCCAAAAATAACTAGTTTGCATGGTATGCATAATGATACATGCTAAGAAGTCCTGTTATTTTAAGACGGAAAACTCTACAATAATTACGTTATACAAATAAATCACTAGAGAAAAATGAAAGCACAGTCCTTAGCTTATCTGATTAGATATTGCTAGGTTAAATTTGTAACTTAACGAAGCCTTCTTGAAAATATCAGCTTAACCACGACCAATAACAAAAATATTGTTTTTTCTGCAGACGTCATGAAGGAAAGAAAAAAGTTAAAATTAAAAAAAAAATCTTATGAGCGGCAATAATTTGGCAGTATAAAGGTGACTGATGAAGGGGCGGCAAGTTGCCGCTAGTCCTTAAGCGGCAGAAGTGTAAATCCGCCTCTGAAGACAGCTCACAAAATTGTAACGCGCAATGTTACGAGCTTTGTGACGTACAAACATGTTCAGTCTGAAGAAGAGATTTAGAATTCTGCGATCGCATTTGGTGTTGCATTCACCGACAAGATCGTCTCAGAGTATTCTTCAGATGAAATTTTAAATATCGACTAATCTGTATTGAATTATGAGATTCACGGGAATCGCATACTATCTGACATGGGTGAAAGAGAAATCATTGTTGGAGTAAAGTCAGCGTCTGGAATATCGCATTCGTATACATTTCAACCCATTCTCTCCACGGAAGCCAAAGTACTTTCCCCTCTTCTTATTGTCTTACGTGAACCAAGTTGTGCCTTCGCTCCGATTGTGCAACAGAAACTGATTCGACATCTATATATATTGCAGAATGAACTCAACAGGATTAAGTGGGACATCATAGGACTATCAGAAGTTTGGAGGAAGAACGAAGAACAGTTGGAACTTCCGTCGGGGCACACGTTCTACTTTAAAGGAACAGAAAATGGAAAACCGACAGGCATTGGCTTCATAATTAATAAGGACTTAAAGTCACGGATCAAAGAAGATAGAATCGCACGGGTAGTAATAATTATAAACAAGAGATACAGTATTGAAATTATACAAGTGTATACTCCAACAACCTCACACCCGGAGGAGGAAGTCGAAGACCTATACGAGAATATACAGAAGATTTTGGATAGCAGCAAATCACATTACAAAATTGTAATGGGAGACTTCAATGCGAAAGTAGGAACCAAGCAGAGCAGGGACACGAAAGTGGGAAACTTTGGATTTGGCAAAAGAAACAAGAGAGGGGAGAAGTTAGTGGAATTCTCTGAAGTCAACAGACTGTTGATTTCCAATACATTTTTCAAGAAACCGCCCCAGAGGAAGTGGACATGGAAAGGCCCAAATGGGACCAAAAACGAAATTGACTACGTTCTATCGAATAACAGGGCAAATCTGCAAGACGTGTCTGTTCTGAACAGTTTCAAAGTCTCGAGTGATCATAGGATGGTGATATGTAAGCTGAAACTAAATACTAGACTTGAGAGAAAGAAGCTTATCAGAGGAAAATCGCCAGTTTTAGATCTAGAAAATCTTGTAAAACACAGACAGACATTCGAGATAGAACTAAGCAACAGATTCAGCGTCTTGGAAGAGGTAGAGGATGAAGAAGACATCAATAGCAGAAACAAAATACTGACTGAAATAATAAGAGAAACAGCCAAGGAAATAGCAGGCACCAGAAAGAAAAGAGAGAGCAAAATCTCAGAAGAAACTAAACTCTTGATGAAGAAAAGAAGGGAAATGAAAGAAGAAAATTGTATAAAGAGGATTGAGTACATCCCACATAGCAAAATGACGTCCGAGGGATATCTGACGGATCTCCTGGCAGGATATCGGGACGTCCGTAGGACGTCCTGTTTAAGTCCCGTTTACATCCATGTGACGTATAGTTATAATTAATCCTTCGTATAACTATACGAAGGCATATCCTTCGTATAGGTATAATTAATTAAATAATAATAATAGTAAGGTCGATTTAATTTATAGAAATTCTAGGTAGGTAATCCCGCACGGATTTCCGGGGGACATCCAGGGGACCTCCATACGGGATGAGCTGTTTGTATTACCCACAGAGTTATCCCACGGACGTCCTTAGGACATCGCTATGGGAGCAGGACCATTCTGACGGTAATGGGATCTAAATGGGACGTCCCAGGGACGTACTCTGCTATGTGGGCATAGAACTAAATAAAACCGTAAGGAAGAAAATAAGAGAGGATGTACGTAGATATAACGAAAATCTTGTTAGAAATACAATCGAGGAGAACAAGAGCCTGAAGAGAGCCAAACAACAGCCATGGAAGGGAAAAAGCAAATAATTGCAGTTAAAGAGACCAGACGGGACCGTAACACGAAATAAGAAAGAAATTGTAAACATACATTTGGATCTTTTTTACATAGAATTGTACTACTCCGATGAAGAACTAGGAAATGCAGACCCAGAAGAAAATGATGTTGAAGTCCCGGACGTAATGAAAGAAGAAGTGTATAAAGTACTTCGAGGGATGAAGAACGGAAAATCGTCAGGGGAAGATGGACTCACAGCAGAGATGTTTAAATGGGGAGATGAAAAGATGAAAGAGGAACTTGCTAAACTATTCTCGATGTGCCTGAGGAAGAGAGAAATATGCGAGAGCTTGAGTTTTGTAGCCATTTATTTTTAGTTTCCACCTGTTGCACCATATTTCGAACAGCTCTATCATATTTCAAGGCTGGAATTTATTACCTGTATGCTGGGAGCTGTAGCCAGGAATGCGGTATCATCGGCAAAAAGGAAGTGATGGATATTTGGTATTGTTTTAGGCATATCTGCAGTGTATAATATGTAGAGTAAAGGAGAAAGGGCTGATCCTTGTGGTACTCCTGTTCTCGGCTTTATTGCGCGTGACTTCGCTTGGTTTAACCTTGCTTTAACGTAGCGTGTAGAGTCTCAAGCCAGAATATGGAAGACATGAGATTGCACGAAAAAGATGAGAATATTAGGGTCGTGCAGTGAGTATAATCGAGTACACCCCTCCCACGAAAAAAACTAGCCTAAATTAGGGATTACTTTTACATGTACTGAAATACGTATATAATAGCAGATTCTATTAATACGTTTTACATTATTTTGAGGTTAACTAAGGAATTATGACATATAAAGAATTGTATGGGTGGTAACAGCGCTATGGTTACGACGTATTGTTAGTAACATTATTATATATTTAGTACATAGGAGTGAATACATATTACTTATAAATCTTGTCAGCCCCCGAATGAAAACTTCTGGAAGAAACACAACTTGCTACTGCGTCTCTCCTGCATGCATTCATACAAAATTAGCGGAATTTGAAGGGAGACCCTGCGGGGAGAATTACTTTAAGGTTATAGATTAGAGTGAAACACTTAAAGGAATTCGGAAATGACTTCGGGCAATACCTCCAGGTTCCCCATAAATCCGCCCACTGTGACTACAACGTAGTATAACCATTGGCAGGGTTGTGCATGCTACGGTTTCCATCTTTACGAGGGAATTTACCGCATATCAGTAAGTGAAGAAAGAAGGCGAAATAAGAAGACGGGAAAGCGCGAGAGGAGCTTACAGAGGAGGGGGAACCAGAATATTCAATATGGTATATTCTGTAAAAAAAAGAAAGAAAGAAAGAAAGGTTCCAGCAGACTCTATATTTGACGTGGTGCATTATGGGGGTGGAAAAAAACAGGTAAAAGTCTGTTCTGACTGTAATTCATCTGTCGATTATCCTGTTTACCAACAACCGTGTTGAAAAACGTTGTTTTGGAGTTACTAGGGCAGTACTAACGAGTGATTAAACATATTAACAAATTATTAGTCACTCGTTGACACACCGATAGTAGCCCTGAGAAAAAGGTTTCCGACTACGGCTGCAAATGTTTTTAAGCGGATAATAGACACTCGTACCTATGGCGGCTGGTGGTTGTTTCCAGAGGGTGTTCCAATAAGATTGCCGCCAACCACAAAGAGTAGGGGGTTACGTAAAATTTAGTTAAGGGCTTGCTTGGGCTTACAAAACATACATACATTTGTACCGGGACAAAGAAAATTTACGGGGGCCTAGCCCCATGGCTGCGGGATTGGATTTTCACTATGTGTGAGAGGATTGGGTAGCTAATGAGTCACAATCAAACAACGTGGAGTTAAATTATGTAGAAAGCACGTCCAAAAATGACCAGTTGCGGATTCTAATTTTTAGAATATTGTTCAAAATAAATTGTGATATCTCAAGAATGGTGTAAGCAATCAAATCCAAATTTCATATAAAAAGTAGTAATGTAATGATCATGTTAGAGTGAAAACCGAAAAATTATTTCTTCAACTGATTTGGACATAAAGATAAGCATTCTTATGTAAACGTCCAGTCTTTACTTTTAACATTACACTTTACCCACGAAACTCTGTGTTGTTTAACCATCAGACACCACTAGTTACATAACGATTAGGGATGATATCGAGACGAGACGAAACGAGACTGAATGATATCCAGTCTTGGTTTTAGTCTCATCTCGATCTGAAAATTCCAGTCTTGGCCTTGGTCTCGGTCTCGATTGTACACCTCTGTCTCATCCCGGTCTAGAAGCTCGAGACTTTAGTCTCGGACCCGTCTCGAGAGTTTTAAGATCTCTCGATAGATTTTAAGAAGTTATCGTGTCTTGACTCATTTGAAATGGGTATACAAGCTTTCCGTTACCTGTATCCCTGATAGCACGTACTATCATGGCCAAAATAATGTTCACATGACTTTGTTATACACGATTTTTCTCTAAGCCAACCAAACAGGCCACCCAACTAACGTAGAGTGGGCGGTGTGTGATTCTGAAAGTGTGTGCGTGAACGAGCAAGGGTTGGAATTTTCTTTTCTTTAAGAGAAAACAATATCACATGTCTTGTGTTCTGAAAAAAATATTTATGATCTCTTGTAGTATGTAGCAAATAATGGAAAAATTTAAGAGAGTCCCATTTAAAAAACAAAACAGGAAACGTAATACAATTTTTACATTAGGTGAACCACTGGTTCAAATTTACTGAAAAGTGTAATTTAAATTGTCCAGTAGAAAAGATTCTTACAGATCATGGATAAACGAAAAAGAACGTTGAAACCTATGGTTACTAGGTATTTCTTAATGAATCGAATATTCCATAGAATGTCATGCCCTAAAGATTAGAGAAAACATCTTTCTATTAGTTATTAAAAATGGGGAACGATATTTGTTTTATAATTTTTAACGATATGTTGTTATTTACGTTTATCATTTACAAAGAACATGATAGTTGCAAAATACACAAAATGTGTTATGTGCCAAGTTATAAGCTATAGTAAATATAATTTCTCTCTCTCTCTCTCTCTCTCTCTATATATATATATATATATATATATATATATATATATATATATATATATATATATATTCGGGGAGAGGCCTCATCCACTAGTGGATTGATTAAGGTTGTGACTAATGTATATACATACATTTTCAACAGAAACAGATAAAATAATGAATCTTTGAGCATCACATGGAGAATATCTGAGATAAATTAAGATTTTTCTTCTTCCAGAAAAAATATTTGTGTGTGGGCGTGCGTATGATAAACGTAGATATGAGTATGTTTTGTTCCAAACGACCACCACATCTTACTTTGTAGACCGTTGGTTTCGTATTCGGGAGGTCCTCGGTTCAGTTCCAGCAGACGGCTGTCCTGACTTAGGATTTCCCAGTGTTTTCCTCAGCCACACCAGGCATGTACCGGGATGGTACCTTCAATTTACGACCTAGCACATTTCACGAAACCTTAACTCGGAGTGATCCATCGGTGCCAAAAAGCTTTACAAAAGTTGTAAACCCAAGTATAATATATAAACCTGTCGCTCTGTTAATTCCTTTTTAATGCCGTGTTGGTCGATCAACATGGAGATCGAGTGGCCGTAGCCCAGTTGCTATAGCTTTGGCTTAGCAATCGAAAGGTTCCATTTATCCTTACTGAGGTGATGCCAGGCTATTTTCCTCACCACGCGAATAAACTAATGTTTATAATATTCTGCAGAAATATAATAAACACACACTCATATAATGACATAGAGTGTGTGTAGGAGAAAGAGAAAAAAAAGGAATTGACGAAGTCACAGAAAGAAAAAGAAGGGTAGAGAAATGTCAATGAAATCCTTGAAACTAGATTGATTTATTATCATCCTAAAGAACAAACGCAAACACACGGTTTACTTTCTGATTCTAGCTAATGATGATGCTT
This sequence comes from Lepisma saccharinum, assembly GCA_022664845.1. Lineage (NCBI taxonomy): Eukaryota > Metazoa > Arthropoda > Insecta > Zygentoma > Lepismatidae > Lepisma > Lepisma saccharinum. The sequence goes on from JAGDQP010033177.1 coordinate 8,445, forward strand.
ATCTCTCAAACCCATGGAGAATTTCTGAATGAGTTCTGTAAATAGTTGAAGTTATCATTTTAGTCGAAAAAACACGGCGCTGACTGCGAATCGAACGCGGGTCATCAGAATGAAAGGTCAAGACGGAACCACTGCAGCAAACATTTTGCTTCTAAGGTTCTATGCAACACATGTTACAGTTGTTCTGTGTTATATAAGTACAAGAGAACTGGACGCTTCAGGTCAATGATTTATTCGTATAGTTGAACTCTAAACACCCACGTACTTTATTTCCATCTTCCAACCAATATTCGTTAATCGTCGTCTTCTTCTTTATCTACAAAGAAAGTAACTTTCCTACCTTAGGAAATTCAGTACGTGCATTATTTATTCAATACTTCAAACTCAACCTAATGATAGAACTTTAAGAGTGCTTCTCGCTCCAAACCCCACATTTTAAACATTTTTCAAAATATTTCAAAACCTAAATATTTCAAAAATGTAAGAACATAGCGTACTAGAACTTACAAATTACTATCAAATACAATGGACAGCGATCTCGAAATCTTGTCCATTGATTAGCACTGAGACTTTAATTAAATAATAATGCCATAATCTATGAAAAAATATCACTCATCAATGGACAAGAACTCGAGATCGTTGTCCATTTTATTTGATAGTAATTTGTAAGCTCTAGTGCGCTATGTTCTTACATTTTTGATAGTGCGTTTAGTTTTTGAAATATTTTGAAAAATGTTTTAAAAGGGGGGCTGGAGCGAGAAGCCCTCTTAACTCCGACCTCTCTCAATAAGTTACTTTATAAGTTACTGAACTTTGCGTGACCCATGCGTTTCAATTTAGTTATGGCTATACAAAATTATTTTTTACTTTTACGTAGGAATTGTTTACCAAAAATATGTCTTTAAAATGTGTTTTTTTGGGGGTTATTTCAGGGTTCGGATATTTTTCCTGAAGCTTACACTTTGTGACTCGAATCCTAAAGTGTTCTGCAATCAGTCAAACTCCACATCTTTGCAGACTAGTATTTATTTTAGGATAAAGACGTCCATATTTAAAAAAATATATATCGAAATATATCAATATATAGAAAGATATCAAAGTAGCAATGGAATATTTGTATTGCCACCCGACTTACGTCGCTGTTCAAATTGTCATTATTGTACTAAGTCAGGAAATAATTTAAATTAAGGTTGCAAGGTTTGAGGACAGCACAGACCATTCTGAACACTAAAGAAATGTCTGTAAAAAGATTTTTAATGACATTTTTTGCTTAATCAATTCATACTAAAAACTAAAGAATAATTTTGTTTATGCATGGCTAAAAATAAAAACGTGGTGCGCGTCAATTGAAGAATTAATAAAGCAGCTATATATATAAGATCGCTCCTCATGCTTTTCTTTTCCGTCATGCATAAACAAAATTATTATTTACTTTTTAGTACGAATTGTTTAAGAAAGCATGTCTATAAAAAGCTTTATTATTATTTTATTTTTATTATTATTCCCGTTCACATTTCGTCCTCACGTCGACATTTCGATAGCTTCCAATTCCCTTTATTCCTCCTCTTGCAGAGTTTCAGCTGTATTAAACGAAAATCTCAATACAAAATAATTAATATATTAAAGAAAGAATTACAGAATCAATTAAAATAGGCATTTATAAAAGAACTAATTAAAAAAATATAAGTATAAAGAAAACCTATATATCTCTGTCTCTGATAATTATTCTTAAACATCAGTATAAGTTCATTATTTATTTGCTCCAAACATTGATTTTTAATAAGTATTGAAACGTTGAACTGGCACACACAAAGAATATTAGAATTCTTTAAAGATCAGGTGCATCCGGTACACAAATATACCTGAGCCAAAGATGCCTAAAGGCTAAAAATAAAATTCAAGTTCAAACAGTTAGAACATGTAGTTTTATAAACATTGTATACTATTTTGATGATTTCCACACACAACTTAAAGAAAACTGCCACAAACATCTATGGCTTCATCGAGATTCGAAACGAAAACCTCGGGAACGCTGGCCTAACGCTCGCCTATCGCACCTGGCAAGAAAAGTCTGAATTAACAAGTCATGGGAAAGGATAGCAATAATGGTTTTATAGGGACGCTTAATAAAGAATAACACCACCACATTTTCAACTAACTTCTGGTGGGCAATCACACAAAGCTTGTCACTAAAACGACATAATAGAAAAAGAAAAATGTCAATTATAATGACAAATTTCCAACACACAGCTACAATTTTAAGAAATTTATCATACAAATGTGTTCAACTTATAAATATTGCCAGTCTCAAAATGTTATGTACAATTATTAAGCTCTTGTCTAAAGTATACTTCTCTCTGCCCCTGCTAGTTTACTCCTTTGCTAGAAGTTGCGTGAATTCTCGACCCCAAGTATTCGTGATCTCTCGGGTGCATTCGGCTGTTCCTCAAATGCTGTCGGCAGACGATTGTTAACGCTGTAGATCACCCCCGCCATCTTGGTACGCACCTTCCATTGATTTACACGGAAATTGTTTTACTAATTTTCTGTCTCTCGGGAGTAGAATATTTAAGTTGTGCTTTCACAAAATTTGTCTTGGTGGTTATTTTAACTCTTGTATAGTTTTAGTTTGTGAAGTTTCTTCAAATATATAAGTATAATGGATTATTAATAGTTTGCTATATAAATCACAATATGTTAACGGGCAATTATACTGTTCCTGTGTAAAATATTGCATTTCTATAAAGTAGCATGAGTAAAACAGAACATGACGATAAACTGGACGAAAACAGAAGTTAAAACTATACTCCTGAAAAGTTAATGTGTTACAATTCCCATGTTAATCAATGGAAAGTGCGTACCAAGATGGCGGGGGTGATCTGGAAGCTCGACCCAGTGCTCACGCGGCCAAGATCCCTTCGGACGCACCGTGCCACCCGATCACATCTCACGTATTTTATATTAGATAGAACTATCTAACCTGACTTTTCTGACTTAACGTAGCCATCATTTGCGAAAATTCCAAAGTGAGAAAAGCAATCGAAATACAAAACAAGCGTAGAGCGAAATTCACGGCGTGGGTGGTGAAGTGAAGATACCCTAGAAACACCGGCAAATGCGTTTGTCGTTGTATCGTCTTAAGTTGTGAAGTAAATGCGAGGACAAAAAACAAATGTTGCAAGTTTCAACGTTCAAGCATTAAATTCAGCCTGACAGCCAGTTGCTTTATCTGAACGTTGCAAATGAATTACACAATTAATAATAAGAATAAACATACAAAATAATTCAATGGATCTATTCAGCAAAAAGTACTTCTATACATAAATAATTACAAAAATCATCTGAATGTTTATCAGGAGGTTCGTTAACGAAATCCTCGTAAAACGGTTTTGACTAATTTTCAAGAAATAGTTACGTTAATAACGTTATTTTACGTCCTTTGTATCGAACGAAGTTATAAACGCTCATATTATTGGATGAAAACTACACAAATGTATTTATGTATACAAAGTGAGAAGGTTGCAGAGAATGCTCGACGCCATTCGAAGTTTCCAGAGCTCTTTGAGGAAAGAAAAACCACTGGTAAGGAGTAAGCAGATAAAAGTATGAATTGAGGTTAGTGTACAAAGGCATATGCAAAAACACTCTAGTGTTGTTGAAATATACAAATGGTCAAGTGCACCGCTTCTAAACTTAATCTCAAGATTGAGAATGTAAAGGCAAATGTATTTTGCTTGATTTTTTAATGAATTGTCAAATCTTTTTTGGTATCAACGCTGCGAGAAAAAAAAAAGTGGCACTACCTAAAGGTTAGATAGGAATTTTTAAGGGTTAAAAATCAAATTTAAACGCTATGTAAAAGAATCAGACTGAATTTGAATGTGCTGTATGTGAAAATATTTTAAAACAGATGAGGATATTAAGTAGAGAATAAAACATAGGTTACAAGGGACATCATCGTAAAGTTTCTCTTGGATATAACCTCTTGCACTAACCCCTTTGTATTATTCATGTTAAACTGTGCTATTTCAAAAATGCCATTTTTATGATTGTCTTTGAATGGTATTTAATATATATATATATATATATATATATATATATATATATATATATATATATTCTCTTATTTTGAAATAATTTGAATTTTGCCGACATAACTATGGAAAGACAAGTGTTAAAAAAAAGGGAAATCGATCGAAAAAAAACAGGAATAAAAACGTTTCTTTTTCATTATTTCCTGCTACTTTGGAAAATAACGTTTTCTTTTGTTTTTTTATTTTGCCATTTCGACGTACCTAATATTATTTGAGCATTAAAAAATTAGAATGTTTGTTTTTGATACAAATATACGTTTAGAATAATAAAATCTGCATTGGAACTACCACAAGAAAAACTGTGTTCCAGAAATGTATATACGAACGATTCCAGTCCGTGTCATACAGAGCTATTTCATTACAATGGGATAATATAATAGAGCGGAAAACTAATGTTCTTTTTTCTCCATCTTAATAACTTTGCGAACAGTAAACTTTTAACAAATATATCTTACGAAAAGCCAAGAATAGTCGTTTTGTATGAAAGTAAATAATGCCTTATAGATATGACAAACCCATTCGAACTCTGAACAGTTTCAGGGTGAAACAGGTAGTATGTGAAAGCTACAAACAATTTATTTTGTAAAGTATTACTTTATAGTCCAAGGAAATGATTTCATATTTAAATAAATGTTTTCTCAATATTTTAGGAGCTCTTTTGTGTAAAGAAAATATATAAGATTGTCACATTAAATGGATTTTAAAGAACAGGGTGTTATAGAAGCACGACTTATGGTTAAGCAACTTACGCTACTGTGAATATACATGCTGTTGAAATTAGAATGTATTACTGTAAGTATGAAGATCAGTGCGTGATATGTGTATTATACATTGCTCATTATATAATTGATAATTGATCGCAATATGTCAATTCAATTTAGAATATTGTGATTAACGATTTTCTTTCCCTATGATATTACATTTTATTTGTTGTATTCTGTCATTCTATTCATTGCCTTAGTTTTCCAGAAAATAAAATATATTCCTAAAAGTTTTCTATTGTAAAATAAATTACTATCACTTTACTATTATTGTGAAATGAAATGCCAAGCGGATTTTAGTTATATACTTAACAATATATACAATAGCTCCGATGGTCATAATCCAGAACAGAGGTGCAAAAAGCATAATGGGTGACGCGGGCAAATCACTGTTTTTACGAGTCGTTAGCTTTTAGAGCCTTGAAATACATTACATTCGCTGAATTATTAACTGAAGTTGATGAAAAACTCGAGATATCTATCAAGTAGTGAATATTCGTGATGAAAAAACAAAGAAAAACACAATTTCGTCGAAAAACACGTTTTTCTTTGTTGCTTCTTCTTGAAAAATATCCTGTTTTTTTTTAATTCGGTTTTTCCGGGCTTTTAAAACACAATGTTAGACGCAATATGCCACAGACGACTTATTTAATAGCCATGTGTTGTAATTATCACATAAGCTGGCGATATTCATATAAACATTCTAGGCACTCCACAATATGTAGTTCAGTAGAAGAGCACTTCTCTAGTCTAATTTGTCTGTAAGTCTCCGCACCAAAGTGGGCAAGCAGGACACTCTGGAGAGAAGTGATGGGGCTATCAAGGTGAGAGACCACGTTCGCTGGGTTGCGTGCCTCGCGAGGAGAAACGGTCACCCATAGAGGTTATACCTCAAGGAATGGAGCAGGATATGCGTACAACAGGTTCCGAGCCTCCGTGGAGAATCGGTCGCCCGCGGCTCGTATTTTGAGGAACACTTAGTGGAAAGTGAGCTACTTGTTCCACACCTCCGAGGAAATATGGTCGCCCGCGGCCCACAAATTGAGGAAATGTAGTTTGAGCTATTGGTTCTAGACCTCCGAAGAGATATGGTCGCTCGCGGCCCACAGATTGTGGAAAGGTATAGTGAGCTACTGGTTCAAGACTTCCGAAGATATATGGTCGCCCGCGGCCCACAATATGCGGAAAGTTCAGGTGTTTAGGTTCCGTGCCTCGATGCGAAGAACGGTCGCCTACGGGTAATGTTCACTAAAGAGGGGTAGACGGGTGCAATTAACACGTAGCAATCTATCCAACGCTGCAAGTTCCACTCTTACGATAAGCAGTCGTTTTCAGTATTATACGTAGAAGAGATAATGCGTAATAAAAATCATGTGGTTAATAAGAAAGCTTGCTTTATGACAATAAGGCAAAACCGCTACTTTACGATCTAACGGCCTACATTAATCTTTGATGGCGTTGAATTTATACATCATTTTTTTAATGAAAAACAAATATTAGTTATTAATGAATAATTCACTACGTTATTCTTTGTAGGTTTACAGTTTACCACTAATAAAACTTTCTTTATATAATACTAGAAAAGTAACAAAAAGATTTTCTGAAATAGGCATACACGCGCGCCCTCCTTTGGACTAGTTATTAAACTTGCGGAGTATGCAGTAAATGCACCGTTTGAAGCGGCCACTCATTCAGATCTGTTATAATACCACCATCATCCATCCAACCTAAAGACCTAAAAATTAAATTCAGATCATAACCCAATAACAAGCAGCAAATATTGTTTTTTAATTCGTGATTTTGTAACCATCATGAGTAAGATCTGCATGCATTCAACGGGGGGGGGGATTGGTTTATTACCTGTCAGTGAGAGATATTGTAATTATTGCGAGATGATATAATTGGTTAGCTAAATAAAGTCAATGTTAATAGATGAGCTTGGTGGTCCACTGGTAGAAGGCGTCAGATCATGAGCCACACAGATCTAGTTTCGAATCCAGTTTGGAAAATTTCTTTATGAAATTGTAAAGGAGAATATCCTATTCAAATCGAGACGAAACGATGTTTTACTTGCTAATATTACCCGTCAGTACAAACTGCAAACTTGTTTTTTTGTTAGGTAAAAATCGTGGCAAGGTAGTGCATGGAAATGAATTATGACGTGAAGTAGAAAAGCAATAAGAAACGTTTGTATATTATTCGTAAACTCATTTACCGATACGTGCACAATTTGAAAATGTTGAGATATGTTTATTTATCACTCAAAGAAAAGGAAAAATAAGTAAACGAGAATGATGAAACGTGGAGGTGTAAAATTTCAAGCTTTGATTTAAAATTATTGAGTGAATGTTTGTCTAGTTACAAATAGATAGGTTTCAAATAACTATGAATTTGTAGGCAAAATACAATGTGCGTTTGTATAAAAGCGCGTTTAAATATTCATGCAGTATTTTTGTTTAGAATTCGGCACAGGTTATAGATGCATGGTCGTAGGAAGTGACTTCTCGGACAAGAATTATCATTTAACTTAAAAAGTTTTCAACACGGTATCGAGTGTGTCTTCCAGATATGGAACAAGATAAAAACACGAAACATTATCATAAATTTCCTTCATTTCCATCTATTTGCTGAGTCTAAGCGAGCATCAGCTCAGATATATAGCTTCCGTTGCTGATCTCTTTTCTAATAGTATGCATGAATCAGATAGCTGCAATCCCTTTGTCGATTGAATGCATGTGCAAAAGGATGTGTCAAAGACCTACTGATCTCCGAGCGTAATTGCTTGTTCAAACCAAGTTCAACATTTCTTATAATTCTATATATATTTATCATGCTTATTTGGAGCTGTTAATATATTTGCTTACTGAACTTTTTATGAATTTACTACATAATATGGTACGAGTATCAGGTAACAAATCCCTCAAGAGTTTACTGGGATTTCAGTCAGTTGAACATTCAGGCTCGGACTGGCCAGGGCAGGAGGGCAGGCATCCCTGCCGGGGTCCTCTCTAAATAATATATATATATATATATATATATATATGGCCGGGAAACCGGTACAGAACCGGGAAACTGGGACTTTCGCCCCAAAAGGCTTCTGCCACTAACTGGGAGGAGAACGCTTAATTTCTCTTGCTGAGAGTTAAGGGAACCGACCGGGGTAGACGCCTAATGTCCAATCCATACGTTCACGTCGTGGGGCCTGTTAGTACCCAAGCAACTGCTTGGCGAACGAACATGGATGGGCTGCTCACCAACCCGCATTAGCTGACAGCGTGGTGAGTCAAATGTCAGCACCCCTCCTTTCTTTACATATGATGGTACAAGCAAGGAAACAGCCTCGGAGGACCTCATTACCCGGAGGACGGAATGCAGCTGGAAACGGCAGCGGTCAGTCCTGCAGGAAGTCAGAGGGTCAAAATGCCCGGGTTTGCACTGTAGACTGCCAGGACACCGACACGGCAACTCTAACGGACCTATACGTGGCGACCCTCAACTGTAAGGACGCAGGAGATGACAAATTAGAAGAACTGCAGAATGAACTCAAGAGGATTAAGTGGGACATCATAAGATTATCAGAAGTGTGGAGGAAGAATGAAGAACAGTTGGAACTACCGTCAGGGCACACGTTCTACTTCAAAGGAACAGAAACTGGAAAAGCGACAGGCGTTGGACTTATAATTAATAAAGACCTGAAGTCACTTATCACAGAAATTGAAGGAATTTCAGATAGAATCGCACGGGTAGTAATAAAAATTAACAAGAGATACAGCATGGAAATTATACAAGTGTATGCTCCAACAACTTCGCACCCGGAGGAGGAAGTCGAAGACCTATACGATGAGATCCAGAAGATTTGGGATAGTAGCAAATCGCATTACAAAATTGTAATGAGAGACTTCAATGCGAAAGTAGGAACCAAGCAGAGCAGTGACACGAAAGTGGGAAACTTCGGATTTGGCAAAAGAAACAAGAGAGGAGAGAAGTTAGTGGAATTCTCAGAAGCCAACAGACTGTTCATTTCCAATACATTTTTCAAGAAACCGCCCCAGAGGAAGTGGACATGGAAAGGCCCAAATGGGACCAAAAACGAAATTGACTATGTTCTATCTAATAACAGGGAAATTGTGAAAAACGTGTCTGTTCTGAACAGTTTCAAAATTTCGAGTGATCATAGGATGGTGAGATGTAAGCTGAAACTAAATACTAGACTAGAGAGAAAGAAGCTTATCAGAGGAAAACCGTCAGTTTTAGATCTGGAAAATCTTGGAAAACACAGACAGACATTCGAGATAGAGGAAGCAACGGATTCAGCGCCTTGGAAGAGTTAGAGGATGAAGAAGACATCGGTAGCAGAAATAAAATACTGACTGAGATAATAAGAGAAACAGCCAAGGAGAAAGCACTTACCAGAAAGAAAAAAGAGAGCAAGTTCTCAGAAGAAACTAAGCTCCTGATGAAGAAAAGAAGGGAAATGAAAGAAGAGGAAAATTGCATAAAGAGGATTGAGTACATAGAACTAAATAAAACCGTAAGAAAGAAAATAAGAGTGCATGTACGAAGATATAACGAAAATCTTGCTAGAAATGCAATCGAGGAAAATAAGAGCCTGAAGAAAGCCAAACAGCAGCTCATGATAGAGAAAAGCAAATAATTGCAGTTAAGAGACCAGACGGGACCGTAACACGAAATAAGGAAGAAATTATAAACATATTTGAAAATTTCTACACAGAACTGTACTACTCCGAGGAAGAGCTAGGAAATGAAGATTTGGAAGAAATTGATGTTGATATACCAGACGTAATGAAAGAAGAAGTGGATAAAGTACTTCGAGGGATGAAAAATGGAAAACCACCAGGAGAAGATGGACTCACAACAGAGATGTTTAAATGGGGAGGTGAAAAAATGAAAGTGGAAGTTGCTAAACTATTCTCGATGTGCCTGAGGAAGAGAGAAATACCCTCAAGTTGGAACAATGCCGTTATCATTTTGTTGTACAAGAAAGGGGACAAAGAACGCGTCGAAAACTACGGACCAATTTACGGTCAGTCCTATACAAAAGGTTCACCAAAGTTATTTTGAATCGTATTGAACGAGACTTTGATTTTAACCAGGGAAGGGAACAAGCCGGATTTCCTCGTGGATTTAGCCCAATGGACCACATACAAACATTGAGTGAAGTTATGGAAATGACTAATGAATATGAACTTCCACTATGTTTGGGATTTATAGATTTTGAAAAAGCTTTCGATTCGGTCTCCTTGTCAGAAGTACTTAAATCACTTGAACATCAAGGCATCGAAAGTGCATACATCAAGTTACTGCGAAACATCTACTCGACTGCCACATCTGTCATTAGACTGCATCAAGACAGTGAAAAATTTAAAGTTGGAAAAGGGGTAAGGCAAGGAGATTCAATTTCTCCAAAACTGTTTTGTGCGGTCCTGGAGAGAGTGTTCCACAATCTAAACTGGGATGAAGTAGGAATTAAAATTAATGGCGAATATCTTCATCACCTACGGTTCGCTGA
>JAGDQP010033178.1:845-11050 GCA_022664845.1 Lepisma saccharinum
AGTTTGTACTGATATAACTTTACTTTCATATTATTTTATGTGTACTTCAAATATTTATGCTTAAATGTCTCTATAGCAAGTAGCAATTGTATAACTGAAACAAATCAAAGAACTTTCTACGTAATATTTGTTTCAAATGTCCCAAACGTAATATCTCAATTCATGCTCAATGTGTGTTACCATTATTTTCTCCCAGAACTTATGTCTTCTTCCGTTTATTCAGCAGTTATGTTTGTTTCGATTGAGGAGACAATGCGTTATAACCTTAGCCATTTTCGGAGAAAAATAGTTAAACCTGTATTTGCTATTTTTTATCAGTTGAAACTGTGTTAGCAATTTAGCCAAACTTGCAGTGACAAAAGAGCCGCATACGCTACTATGTATGCCAACATCTATTTTGTATAAACTATAGTTTTAAATTCTTTGAGCTTATTGCCTTTTGCGGATGCCGACTGAATTGTCTTTCTGACCAAGTGTCCTTGTGGACTAATTATTTGGAGAACCATTTTGGTGTCGACTAACTGTCGTTGCCGTTTAACTGTCCTCGTCAACCAATTGTCGTGTCGACTAGTTTTCTTGTCGACCAACTGCTCTTGTTGACCAATTATCGGGTCGACCAACTATCGTATTCAAAATTTGTCGTGTCGACCAACTGTCCTTGTTGAAAAATCGTAATGTCGAAAAGTATCCTGGACGACGATTGAGTGTCGACGAAGTATTTGTCGACCAACTAAGCATCTTTTTTTCTACTGTGGGTGTTGGCAGACTAGATGTGTTTGAGCAGAAGACCAATATGAACAGTGACATGTGGGGTGTCAATTTCTGGTAAGGACGGTATTTGCACTTGTATAAAAATGTCGGATGTTGTTCATAATATTGGCTAGTATTATAATATCTTTGTATTTTGACTTTTTTTTTTCAGGTGAGGCCAGAACAGCACCGACATTTGACTTGGTTTGGACAGAAACGTGTTTCAGAGACATTATAAATCTGAAAGTTCTTACAGAAAATAGGAATGGGTGCCGTACAGCATGAAGGCTCTATTCTGCAGCGTCTTTTGTAGATTAAGACTCATAGGAATAGCAAGTTATAGATTGTTGGCTCACGTGGTGATAAGACTCGGATCATATAGCTGCTGTTTCCATTGTTGGTATTTGTTTCCATATATTATGTCATAGTGCGTCACCCGAATTTGAATTCACTTTCGGTTTCAGAACCAGTGATGTCTGGGTCAACTCCTCGAATCACAACATATAGCATGGGAATTGTGTTGCTTTTCTCGTTCTGGTGCTCAGATAAGTCCGATTGGCTTCTCTGCCGAAACTTTTAGCTATACTTCTTCATGGTGGTTCTGGTTAGACGTTCATTGGGAGATATAAAGATAATGCCATTTCTGGTACATATTATTTGATATATGTTTTTCTGTAGATACATATTTAGAAGTCCTTTAGGTACCTAAAACGTTCTATAACAGCTGGTCAGAAGAAATTAAAGAAAATTAGGTACTTGATGTTCAGAATTTTGTGGATTTAGAAGCTCTGAATTTTATATATTCATTCAATGCAGTGGAAAGGGGAGAATAGTAAATGCATAATCTTATGCAGTGGAAAGGGGATATTTCGTAAGCAGCGGAGAACTGTTATATGACACTGGTGTTCAAATTGGCAACGGTAACTTAAGGGTGAACTCTAGTTGCGACTTCTTTCATTTGTTGTTTTTGTCCCAGATGAAACATATTTTAGTGACATAAGATGCGATTTTGGAAACTAGTGTTGTAACATTATGTTTTTTTTCCTGTTTGTTTTGACATCACATCGTGATAATTAGTGCAGTTTGTGGACGTTAGTGAACAGAGTAGCAATCACGAGAATATAATGAAGAAAGTGGGGTGAACCTGTAGTACTGACAAAATTTATCAATGAAGATCTATTTAGATAGTCATTCAGGATGTGTTAAAATCCTCTGCCAAAGACGTGAAAAAGATGATCCTCTCAAGATAATTCTGGTTCCAAAATGCTGACGATGGAAGCTGAAAGATTGTTTAGAAAATTCAGGGAGGAATGTTCAACAAAAAGGGCTAAACTGACTTTGCTATTATTGCTTTGAGGTTTAATCCTGGTGGGTATGTTTTGCGTGCCACAGTTCGACACTTTGTATTAGTAATACCATATTCCTAAGCCATGTGTCTGTAGTAGATATATTAATAGATGAAAGCAGCGCAAATACAAAAATACAAATATTTTGTCGAGTAACATTTAACTACGTTGTCGTCGAAGATATGTTATTATTTTGACAAATTTCATATATAATTTCACAGAACAATTTACTGAATATATATAATTCTGCCGCCATCTACTGGAAATCGGAATAACAACAGCGAAATAAAGATTTACGGAAAAGGAACATTTATGTTAAGAAATTCACGTGCATGTAATAAAACTATATTTGTTGCCCTCTTATTTAGTGGGGAGAAAAGTTAATATAAGTTTATGTGAGTGAATGCCATATTTTATATGTCACAAAGTTTCAACTCATAAATTAGAAAATTACAGGTTATTAAAGTTAACCAAGCTGGGATTTGGATCGCACCACCCACACTTTGATATTTGAGTGTTAATTAGTTGTACTGAATGGAAATGAAATGCGTATACTTACCTTAAACACTTCCTGTGAATAATGGGATACAAATATGAGAAATCGAAGTTCCACGAAACTTGTTTTCTTTCTGTTCTCACATTGTAAATTAATTTTTATATGGTGCTTGCTCAAATATATGGTTGATAGAATTTTATTTTTCTAATATAGTGTTATTAAATTTTATAGAAGAAGGACTAATAATGTAATATTAAAATACAAAACTGTTAGCTATTTTAAGCCTATAAAAATCCGTGTTTCTTTTAGAAGCCGTTAAAATAATCTTATTACAATCGTTTCCCACAGTTAATAATGTACATGCATTTTAAAGAATATAAACGTTGGTATTAATATAAATTCATTTCATATTACCTTGTTATAATCGCAAGCTAAAATATTTTTTTCTGCATTCATATATTATTTAATTGATTTTGATATTATTTTTAAATATGATATTTGCATATAAATTAGTCTAAATAATTTGTTTTCAGGGTGTATTCGTATCACTAATTGTTCAGCAAAAAATACTGATTGACTAATTTCGTTTCAAATTAAATACCATTGTGGTTGAAAGTACTGTTGAACCGATTAAAATACTTGGACAATACTATCAAATATCTCTCACAGCCTAGCACTGAATATTTAGAATATTACTGTACTTCTTGCTTAGTGTATATTTAAATGTATATATTTTTAACCTGTGTGTATTCTTTTTATACAACATATCTAGTGTACAGTACGTTCATTAAATCTTGTCACCCCCCCATTATGTATGTTCATTTATAGTCCATTTTCTTTTCAGATGACTGACACAGGTACTTACAGTGAGGAAGAACATGTTATGGCAAGTGCATGTGCTCAGGAACGTTCACCCACCGGGAAAATCATTAAAGATGCGCAACGGGACTTTGCAGCACGATTCAATAAAAAAGATCCGCCAAACCGGACAATACTGCGATGGCAAGATGAACTCTTCCAAACTGGATTCATTTTGGGTAAGGAGAGTATCAATACCACAAGATGTGCCACGACATAGATGGCGCTCATACGGATGTTCTAGATCAATAAACAAGCTTGAACATGGGTTGTGACAAGAAATTTGGACGGTACTGTAGGTAATATATTAACGATTTGAAAGCAATTTGTATATTTGTATCCAAATGTAAAATATATTAAATACTCTTAACAGAGGATACAAAAAGTTACAAACAGCACACTCCAACTGCTACTATGACTCTCATTGAAACCATCATCAGTGCTTTTTGTTTGTTACAACGGCCCTAAAGAAAATTGGAAATTACAAAAAATCAGCCTGAAAATCACCAATAAGTTACCAGAGACCACCAATATTCGGCTGTTACAATACAGATATTACCTTAACAACATGGAGTAACCACATGGACCAACTTAAGTGATTTAAGTACTATCGGTCATCGGACAGCAACCATCTACTTCTCCGCTATTATATCCAAGTAACAGTTCACTTCATGAAATATCAACTTCTTTTGCTCACTTATGGACTGCCCTAGTGATGCAGCAGTTGCTCTAAAATCACTTAGCGTACGTCAAATTTACATCTCGTCAACATTTCCCTTCAATCAGAAGGCTTGAACTGTACGTGCTTTTATATTATGCTGCTGCTCGTATTCTTCTTTCTTGCACAAAATAGAAATATTGTCGATTTCATATCTTAAATTAATAATTCAAAAGTGAATTTAATAAGTGAAAATTTATTTTAAACTTAAGATCCAAGATGCATATTTGTTTCACCTTAAATACGATCCCTGCATGTCTTTCTCCAAATTATTATGAATGATTTTCTACCTATTAATTTCACAATATTTAACTTTGATAGATAATATTGTCAATTGTATCCAATTATTTCTAATCGCATTGGGTTTAAATAAAGGTGAAAGTTACTCTATAATATTGCTATACAGAGAAAGGCTTTGTTCTAGATGTTCTACATTCCCGAGGTGTGTTAATTTTTTTTAGAATATTTTGTTGTTGAATAGTTAGTGATTTTATTATGTTTATGTCAGAAATAATTTATATTATTGAATGCTACATCTTTCAATACTGTAACGCATCAAAAATTAAATATCTAAACTACAAATTAGTAGACCTTCTTCTAATATTTAAAGAAATTTACAATTTTTACGAATAGGTGAAAACACTTCTATGTGACATTTGCTGTAAATATTATTTACGTAACAAACGTGTCTGATGTGTCCTTGGTATTCATTTGAACTTGGGTTGAGCAAACTGCAAAAAATGAGATCAGTATTCAGAAATTTTTGATTGGAAATTCGTTACAAAAACGGTGGAACAATAGTTTATTTTAGGTGTTCTTTCTTTGTGAGCGCATTCTTAAATATTGTTTTGGATTTTTGGAACTAAAATCTGTGTAATTATATACCTCATCGCCCTGCTGTGAGGAAAGTATTAAAGTTCCTTGCCATTCTTCTCTACACACGCGAAATATAACATAGGCGTTTATTCGCGCATACGACTTGATTGTTGAAAGAATCATATTTGGTAAATTGGGTGTAGTAAATTTGAATTAAATAATTAGAAGCTCTACAATATTGTGAATTATTGACAGCTAGTGAATTACAATATCGAAACTACCGTTCGGTTAAACACTATAGAGTAGAGCAGCTCCAAGAACATTAATTGGACAGTTGAAGGATAGAAAGTCGGATGTCCACTTTAAAGCAATCATCGGATTTCGAAGTTCTAACTTGAAAACGGTATACGTACGAAAGTGAACTTGACAAGCGACTGAAAGCAGTCAACTTGGATATAAGGTTTGAATTACAACAATGGCTTACTATAATAATTCTAATAATATAACTTAATGTCCATGTCAACAGCTAACCATAATCCTTCTTGAGAGGTGTGGCTTAGGTCTCTTGAGGCAATCACAAATCACTGAAACTATAAACTTGCTTGCTTATCTCTAGTCATCACTTGGTAAGCGATATTCGATCTGCTTAGTTTGCTCTAATATAATATTTTAGTTTGCTTTGCTATGAAATCCTATACGACATATGAGCTTGTCATATTCTCTTATTTCGCGTAGTCAGTGCATCGTGACGATGTAAAACAATATAGGGTTGAGATGTTATATTTCCTCTGTTCAACGTGACTCGGAGAAAATGATATTGTAGACTGTAACTTGATATGTCTCCTACCGAAGTGTCTGACATTGATAGAGGCTATACTGTTGCTATTGAACAATATGCAAATTATCGTTCGTTGAAAGTTCACACTTTCTCAATTTAAATACATAAATAAAATATATAACTAACTAATTCTTGGTTCGTGCCTCGATACAAATATACAGAACATGTACTCTTACGAAGGAAGCGTACTTGTAACGATGCAGCCGGATTCTTGTTTTTATTCAGAACGTAGTACAGAAAAATTACTTTCTTCATTCTTGGATTGTCCTGTCATCCATATTGCTATGGTGTGATATCAACCGCGGGAATTTTGAATAAGCAATACCCTTGATCTTTTGGGAAGGAATGTATTCTTTATATATTCTGTGCTGGTATGCTTAGTGATGTTTTGTTATATGTTCTTTTGTAAAATGGTAGTGAATACTGATCAACTGTTTTACTTTCAATGTGTTGTCTGCAGAATCGCATGCATAATTGGTGTAGGATGTAAAAGTGTCTATTAGTGGCATGTTATTGTTTGTTGATATACACGCTGTTGGGACTCATTGTTCAAATAATAAAGCACTTGTAGTACAATCGAAACTTGCACCAGTAGTTATTCGCTTGTCGGGATTTTGGTCTTGGGAATAAATTCAGTTTGAGAGCTGCAACGTGTTTTGTATTTTCCTACGTAGCACATATTATGTGTATTATATATATATCACCTAAACCAGTGTTGCCAACCGTAGGGACATTTCTCTACTCACTGGGACATTTAGTTACATTTCATGCATTTTCCGACGTGAGATTTTGAAATACCGGTAAACCATAAGCAGTTTTAGCTGAAAATATTTCAAGCACGTTTTCAACCAAATTATTGTCTTCAAAGTGTACTCGTTTTATAGGCTTGACACTGGCAAATGACGATAAACATCTATATGCATTACAGTTGCAATGTGAACCGAGCTACAAGGAAGTCTCTTAACTGCCGGATTTTAAATGGTTTGAATTGAATTTAAGTCCGAGAAGTATGGCAGCTAGTTTATGACTAATTACATAGAAGAACCAAATTGCGCAGATGAAGTGCTGTTCCATAAATCTGAATATTTAAAAATGAATATTTCAAAATTATCGAAATGGTGCACACGGGATTCCTCAAAGGAAGTAGAAGACTCCAGAAATTCTCTGAAATATAAGTGGGCAAAAATAAGCATGCATTTGACGGTTTTCCAACAGCAAACAGTAAGTCGTTCGCGCCAAGTCGAAATCTCAAAGAGTCCCAAGTGCCGAACTATGAATTTAAATAATGTGTGGTTTCACAACAATGAAGAGTAAGAACTGCATACCGTACTTTCATCAAAAAATCAGTTTATTTGTTATCAAAAGTTTTAGATATTATTGCACTGTTGGAAGCTGGTTATAAGGTATATCATCTGTTATCACACTAATACTCATTTAATATAATGCCTATTTGTACCTTTCTGCGCGTCAAAGAAATCGAGATCTCACCTACTTCTTTATCCTGAACACCCATATAACAATTTTGAAATACCAATTTTCAGATACTGCAGATATAAAGTCTTTGGTGCATCTACGCTGTATCTGCTCCACTGTCTAGATGTTCGAAATATCACTATAGCTCATTTTCGTAGGCATTCGGCAGTCAGTAGCTAAGAAATTACATTTCGGAAAGTTGTCAGATGAACTTTTGTCCTATTTGGATATGCGGAATCATATCTCCAGGTATGTCGAAATTATTGTAAACAAAGAGTTTTTCTTCACACTGATAGGGTTTTAAATAACATATTAACCAATTAAAACAAATCTTGAAGCATAATGTAAAGAAAATCAACTTTACTCCAATATTTATATGTTTAGTAGCCAATATATTGATAATTCCCAGTACCTGTCCACGCAAAAAAATACGTAGAACAAAATTAAATCATTATGAATGCTTAGCATAACTATGTGAAATATATTGTAATATTTCCCGAAAAGGTAGCAAAGTAAAGATGCAATATTTTTTTAAGGTTTGAAGTGAAGCGTTTTAGGCAACTTTGTTTTAATAAATAATTAACCGAGAATAGCGCCCTCATTACTGACCAGTAGATATGCTTCTGAACTACGACGTTATATTTTTCAGTTAAAGTCTTTCCTCAGATTTTGTTGCTTATTTTCAATACGTAGAAGCTGTATTAGTTAGCGGACAATTCCACTTGTAAATAAATCCTGCTAACAGAACGGCGTTTCTTATATTAAGAGTAAGCTGTCGAAGAGAATATGTTTTCGAGTGAAATTCGACGACGTTATAACCGCTCATATAAGTTATCTTTTTGAACATAAGGTTTTGAGAAATATATATGGGCCGAAACGGGACGAGATGACTGGAGAGTGGAGGAGACTGCATAATGAAGAACTCCACGGACTGTACGATTCACCAGATGTTGTAAAAATAACGAAATCGAGACGACTAAGTGGGCACGGCATGTAGCTCGGATGGGGGAAAACGAAGATTATATTCTATCCTGGTTGGAAGGCCCGATGGAAAGAGGCCATTGGGAAGACCGAGATGTCGTTGGGAAGGCAATATTAGAAGAGATCTTGGAGAAGTAGGTGTTCTTGATGAAAACTTTCTTGATACTGCCCAGGATAGAATCCAATGGCGAATTATGTTACTGCGGCCATGAACTTGCGAGTGCCATAAGCCATAGAGTTAGTTAGTTAGTTAGTTAGTTATAAATTAGGAAACCTAAATACAAAGTCCTAATCGAAAAATATATTCCTGTATCCACTTTAACTGTAGTTGCTATGAATTGATGTTCGAAAAGCAGTCATATTTTTAAATACTGAACTCATAGTTACAAATTATTGGACATTGCTTTGAATCCATACTACGTTTGAGAACATTATATGAATAAATGTTATTATAATGCTTGTATACTTTCGAGAAAAAAGTAGTGTGAATAGCAACATATCTATAAATTGCAATAATAGTAGTAATAATCTGAATGATTTGTTTTTTTCACTTTAGTTAATCACAAAAGAATGTTGACCAGAAATTGGACGTAAACATCGGCTATTCTTTGCTATTTTCATATCTCGCCGCAGAGACAGGAATTACAGTAATGAAGTTGTAATCACTTCGAAAGGTTAATAGTATTCGTAAGTTGAAATCAAATATGTATCATAAACATCATTATTATTAATAATTATACTAATAATAATGACTTACTGATACCAAAGATTGATTTTCTCGAGACTTACCCTGTTTGAATAAATCATTTTGCATCTCCTGCCACCTCATCACCACGTTTTTATTTTAACGATTTTCATTGTCAAAATTTTAAAATGAACTTTTCATTTGTTATAAGTCATTAATATTACAGCTGTACTATTCTAAATTATATTTATTTCAAAATATAATGTGATTTTATACAAAACGAATATGCTATTTTCTTTTAGAAAATGCCTTTGTTCACTAATATTTTCTATCCAATCTTCAAGTACAAAACTATTATTAAAATGGCAACACTATTTCAGGCCTTTCTGCAAATTAGAACTCCATTTTAGTCTTTTAATACCCTTTAATAATGCCTTTATAGATATACAATTTACATATGCCATAATCATTACCTTTCTATCCAAGGATGTATCTAGGTATTTCGACTTTTCCGGACCATTAAAATCCTTGTATCAAGTGTTTACAGTATTTGTCAGTAATAATACTATCTTCCGACAGTAAATAATACCATAAGAATAATCAGAATATGATATCGAAACAAAACGAAATAGGAGAAATATATTTCAAATGTGCAATCTATACATCTGATTTCACTGTTCCTTCGTTTCAGTCAACCACAAACGAGTGTGGAGAAGATAGTTTGAGTAAAAATTGACTACGCTTACCCTTTGTTATTTCCCTCTACAGAGAAAGGATTTACAATAATAACGCTGTGATTACTTCGTAGGCTCTAGATTTCCAGGGTTCATATACATGTCTCTCTTTTTTCATTGTAGCCTACCATGGTAGGTTTCTGGCATAGTACAATTGCAGTTTGTCATAGTGAAATCAGAACTCGTATACAATGTATGGGTAAAGCACTGAAACATCTGGCTACAGGTTTGGGCTTGTGAGATTGAACAAGTTGCATCCCAGACACTTGCTCGTGAACGCAAAGGCGAACGAAACTGGCGTGAGATAGCCCTGCAAGTTTGGCTAGCGAGGTAGAAGAATAGGCCAGAGGGAGGCCGGAAAGACGTACGAAACAATACTGACCGACATTGGAGGCAACGTGATGAAAGTGAGGAAATGAATAGGAAGATTTCGAGAAGGTGAGGAAAGTTTGGTGAACAGGGCAAGAGGTGAGGGAACTCTAATATTATTAATAATAATAATAATAATAA
>JAGDQP010033179.1:0-20834 GCA_022664845.1 Lepisma saccharinum
AAATTAAGCACTAAACACGAAATATGTTTGGCAGGAGCTTAATTTTTCATACGGAGATTAGTTTCCAATATTCTCAGAACGTCATGGGATTTACTTTCTTGAAAGATAGTACAGAACGTTGGTATTTCAGCTGACAAATATGTTTATTGCATACTATTTATACAGTAATGATTGTTTCCCTCGTCCAACCACTACTCTTGAAGCAAGATTTTTTTTAGCTTAACGCGCGGGGTTGGGCAGCCATTTCGGCAACTTCCGGAGCACACTTGGAAACACTTCCGGTACGGCACAGAACTTTTGAGTAAACAGTACTTTTGGGTATGCCCACCGCTAACAAGGAGCTGCGCTCCCCCGCGGATAACGCCGCCCACCTCCCTTCGGACGCACCCTCCTCCCCCCCTTGCACACCGAGCGATACATCCTAGTTTTTAGTGCCCTCTTTTAAAATTGAAAATCACAACTTTTAATAAATTTCCTTTTGTGTATTTACATAAAAAACGAAAAAACTTTCAATTTTCTTTTTTAAAAAAAGGTAAAAAAGCAACACCAGGGTTTGGACCATGGACCATTAGATCAGCTTTCCAACGTCTTGACCACAACACCAAATTGTAGCTGTTGTTTTCAGCGCTTCTCGCTGTTACTTAGCGTTCAGGATAAGCGAGAGTGGGCTATTCCTACCGGAAGTGTTTCCAAGTGAGTTGCAATATGGCTGCCCGGCCCTGCGCGTAGAGCTGATAAAAAAATCTTGCCTTCTTGAAATGTAAACAATCGCTTTCAGCACCTTCAGTTGTCTTTTAGTGACATCACACCATGATACCATTTGACTGGTTATGTAAGGTGGTGTGTGACACAAAAATAGGTAGAGTTCTATACGAAAAGTGTTAGGTTAAAGTGTGAGCCTTGGGTTAACATTCCAATTCACATGATAATCTTTATCGAATGTTACACTGTATGTCAGACAAACAGTCATCGTGTGATCCGGGCAATTAGGCATAACTGAGTGTGTGACCCATAGATATAAGTTAAATCAAGAAATTAATTATTATGTTCCCGAAATACGTTCTTGTGTGACTGTACGCCGAGAAACATCATCCTTTAGGCATGCGAGGGACTTTAGATCCCACAGCGCCTTTTTGGCCATTAAATGAAAGTTAAATAATTAAATAAATATTCCCATAGAGTACACAGAAAATAAAGAATCCACACAATATAAACATAGGATTATTCCTACTACATGTTAGCATTCATGCAGAGATATGAACAATTCCTGGAATAATCCAGTTATTTTCTGGCCAATACATGGGATATACATTTGATATATCAATGACCGACTTGGAAAGATTTTAGTTAGGAATATAGTTAGTTTACAAATTAGGCAATTACCAGGTGCGTAAATATGAAACCGGAATTTATGTACAGAAAAGACACAGTGATTGGATGACAATGCTAAGAACTATTTTATTCGAAGTATTGGCCATCGCTAGCGATACATTTCTGCCATCGTTCCGGCAATGTGTGGATGCCAGACCAAAAATATCTGTGCCTCTTGTGCTGCAAACCAGTCATCAAGCCATTTTTGTAAGATGTGAAGCGCTGGTCAGTAAGTGCGTGTCCCATGGATGCAAATAAGCGAAAATCGGAAGGTGTCAAGTCTGCTGAGTAAGCCGCATGCGGAAGGATTTCTCAGCCAAACGTCGCAATCGTTTCCTTGACCGGTTTTGCTGTGTGGATCGTGAAGTACAATCACTTAATATTATCTTTGATCATATTCTGGTAGTTTTTCACGCAAAGCTTAATGCAAATCGATCATTTGTTGTCGGTAACGTTGGGTATTAACGGATTCGCCAGGTTTCAGCAGTTCATAATAGATCACTCCCTTCTGATCCCACCAAACACAAAGCATTGTCTTCCGTCCATAGCGATTTGGTCTTGCAGTCGATGCCGCCGGTTCTCCTGGACTTACCCATGATCTTTTACGCTTAGGATTCTCGAAATAGATCCACTTTTCGTCACCAGTCACAATTCGATGGAGAAATGATTTCCTTTTGTACCTGGCAAGCAGAATTTCGCAAGTGTTTTTTCGGTTTTCCTGCTGTCGATCAGTCAATGCATGTGGCACCCGTTTTCCCACCTTCTGAATCTTGCCCATGGCTTTTAAACGTATGGAAACTGCTTCTCGTGTCACATTTAATTGATCCGCGAGTTGTTGTTGCGTTTGAGCGTCATTCTCATCCAACAAAGCTTGCAATTCGCTGTCTGCAAACTTTTTCAGTGGTCTTCCACGTTCTTCGTTTCTCGCGTCAAAATCACCACTTTTAAATTTTGTAAACCACTCATAACACTATGACTTAACAAGAGCATGATCACCGTAAGCTTCGACAAGCATGAGATACGATTCTGCAGCAGTGTTCTTCAAATGGTAACAAAAAATCAATTCTGTCCGCACATCGTAGTATGTAGGTACAAATTGCGCCATGTTCAACGCTATTAAACACTTCACTATGACATGAAACTTGTCTGGTTGTGAGTTGCAAATCGTTATCAGCAGTCAAAATAAGCAAGTGGCGCCAAGGACGCAGTTTTACGATAACCACAGTGACAGCTAACACCGTCTATGCACAAATTCCGGTTTCATATTTACACACCTGGTACAGCTATGGACAAAAGTTTTGATGCATGTCTATAGCTGATATTTATTTTCTAAAAGATAGATATATTACAACATCGTATAAACTCACTGACTTGCAAGAATACGCAGAATTGCGTAACGTATTTCTGTGAAAAATATTGTCCTCATATGCAGAAAAACAAGGGGGATATAAAATAAAATAATATATTGCGTCGAAAAATTTCCGTCCAAAAATCGCACCAAGTTGTAAAGTTCCCTCGTTTTTCCCGCCAAGGGAATTTTCTTTGTAACCCAACGGGAATTTTTAATCCCAAGTTTTGCGAATAGATTTCACATGTATTTCTGAAGTAGGTTTCTCAGAGTAAAGTAATAAAAATGCGTGTATCAGTGAAAAAATGTTTATTAAGGACCATATGCAGAGTCTTTGCGCGGGCTACCCAAGGCACAGTTGAGAAACACTTGACTATTTTGTAATTCACAGCCGTTCCACGGAGTAGAACAGTCCCGTAACCTTCACTCAGGCTGGCAGTTCTGTTATTCGCAAGTTTAAAGAAGAAATAAAACAAGGAACAGAAAGTATGTAGACGTCATCAGTTGATGTAATGGATAATATACTTACGTGCATAATGCACTTCAAAAAATTAAAACCTTAAAAACGTCTTTGTAATAACACAAATAGGTAAAAACTGTAGCGTGCACTGTCTCAATTTACCATAATCTTATTAATATTTCACGCTTTACGTTGTTGGTATTGTGGCGTAATCAGTTGGCGCGCTATGCTCTTAAATTTTATACTTTTAAAGCAGGTGGTTCAAATCCCAGTGGCAGAGACATTACCTTTTTTATGTTCATGAAACGCAATAGTAACGTAATATTAATAGTTTTGATAGCTCAATTTAAGTTTTAATTTACATTTTATATTCCGTGATAGCGAAGCTATAGGAAAAGGGATCTTACAACACCGCTCAATCCGTTCGTTCATCCATGTGTAGAAATGAAATATCAGGAACCACAAGGTGGTGTTGTTGCATCGATATTGGCTAGACTAGCTCAGAACCCAGGAAAATTTTGATGTGTGCAGTTGTTCATTGTTGCCAACCTATTTTATAAAAAATCAATTGTTCCAATTATTTTCAACTCGATAGACCTATCTGCGCCAAAATTGGCATAAACATTATTGGATACAGTAGGAAGATTCTTGGGATTTCACTGGCCCGAAGCACCCCAGCTATCAGTGTTGCCAACCTATTTTCTATAAAATTCATTTTCCAAATTGCTTCTATTATGTTAGACGTAGCAGCATTAAATTTGCCACAAATATTATTCGACATAATAGAAAAATACTGTTGGTCTTCCCTGTCACCCAAACACCCCGATATCAGTGTTGCTAAGCCGTGTCCAGATTTTTTTTTTAAATATGAACCACAAAGTGTAGAGACCTGGTTGCTTTATCGTTGGAGGGATTTGTCTTGACTAGCTCGGACATTTGAGATGATGGATATAAATAGTTACTATACTGTAATAACATTCACAGCTCTATATCATTGTAATCAGACAGAATATGACAGAAAGCTCGGACGAAACTTCTGAAGAGTACCGCCTAGAACTTTTAGAAAAATGTTAATCTGGTATGGCAGCTGAAACGGTTGCAAGATGATGTTATAGAAGCAGTACAACGCGTTACATTTCTTGAAATTTAAAATTTCTAAGTGCAGGAGCTTTTCAACAAACGTTCACCGAAATTGTTTTACCGGTTTGACTGAGGATCGGGTGACCCGGGTTCAAATCCCGGCCAGGACGCTGTAGACTTTTCCCTGGTCTAGCTCTTTGAGGTGCACTCTGGCTCAATTTGAATACAGTGTACAGTGAATATGGTGTACAGTGTCCTTATTGCAAAAGAAAAGATTACACTTCAGATTTTGAGAAGAGTTTAAAATGTACACCATAATACCTGAGAGTAAATTGAGTTTGAAATTAAACGTTACGCTACTCTTTTTTCCACTGTAAGTTTGCGAGCAAGGAGGACACTATAAACGGAAGGGGGATGCTGAGACCCCAGAATCTTCCTCAGTGGCGGCCGGTGGTTGTCTCTACTGGGTGTTGTACTCAGGCCCACCGCCAGCCACAAAGAGTAGGGGGTCAAGAAAAATTAGGGAAGGGCTTGGGCTTACGAAAGGTACATAAAATTAAATATATGTATTGGGGCAAGGAAAATTTACAGGGGCTCAGCCTACCCCCTGGCTGCGGTAGACTTTCACTATGTGAGAGAGGATTGGGTAGCTAATCAGTCACAATCAGTCAACGTAGAGTGTAATTATGTAACATAGACACAAAAGAAGTGACCAAATTTTCAAATAAAGGGGTGTTAAATCAATTAGTTACGATTTTGAGAAAACAAAAAATGTCGTAGCTATAATATTGAGAATAGAATTTGATAGTTTGTCACAATTTCTCGTGACTAGAAATTTGTGTCACTGTTATTGGTATTGTTAAGATCAGTTTTACAAACTTTGAAGATTCACTAAACGTTTTCTCCAAGCTATTTTGAACGATTAAGTCGAACAAGCCCACAGCTTCTGATATTGATCGACATTCTTCTGCCGAGTGGATTGAAGACAGAGATTTTCTTTGTCAAGAAATGCGTAAATTAAACAATTTCTCCACAGTTTGTTTTGGAAAATTGCAAAAGTAACTCGGAAATTTCTCTGGAGTAAACAGCGTGGCTGCCATAACGTGCCATGTGAATGTAAGGATTTTGCTTCGCAAGTAATCACATCGCATACTTCCTTTGCTTCCCTTACCCATTCCATTCTTTCAATTTTTCTCCTTTTTGATAGCGTGTTTGTATTTTCTGTTGTTTCACTCGAATCATCAAGCTGGTCTTTAATATGCCTAATATTTGTTTCAGAGCAAAGTGAAAAATAGCCTTTTGTGCCAAGAGCCAATTTCTCAATTTTGAAGTTGATTAAACAAAATTTCCACAAGAAGAAAGAAAGAAAGCCATAAATTAAAATGGCTGCTAATAAGTGTTTTCTTGAGTACTTCAGGGCGATGGATTGTTTGAATTTTTCTCTTCCTCCATCTTCATTATCTTATTCATGCATTGAATAATATCCTCGTTCTGTTCAAAGACAATATTTATGCTTCTGAACAGGAAGTTTCAATAAGAGGGCTCCTCACTCCCCTCCCCCACATACACTTTTAACATTGTTCAAAATATTTCTAAAACTAAGAGCACTATCAAAAAGTTCATAGTGCACTAGAACTTACAAATTACCATGAAATATAATGGACAACGATCTCGAAATCTTGTCAATTGATGAGTGCTGAGCCTTCAATTGAAAAATGACATCACAATCTTTGAAAACGTATCACTCATCAATGGACAAGATCTCGAGATCGCAGTCCATTGTATTTCATGTAAATTTGTAAGCTCTAGTGGGCTATGAACTTACAGTTTTTAGAGTGCTATTAGTTTTTGAAATATTTTGAAAAATATTTAAAATGGGGGGGGGATTGGGGACTACGAGCACTGACTGATGATGCTGCCAAAAATTTCATGAATATATGAAGGCAGGAAGAGAGAGGACACTTAATCTCGTTTGTCCACTTCCAGTCTAAACTAATATTGACCAAATTTTCAGTTCTAACTCAGCTTTTTACGCTTAAAATCGCTGTGTGGCCCGTTTTTATTTATCCATGTCTTAATTCTTGCAAAAAAGCAAATATTATTTGCAGTATTTTCACGGTATACTATTATACGAATAACTCAGGATTTAAAACTTAACTAAAAAACGGGTCGCAAAGCGGTAAGAAGCGTATAAACTTGAGTTAGAACTGAAAGTTTGGTCTACATTGGATTAGACTGGAGGTGGGCATACGAGTTTAAACATTTGCTCTGGTGTCTATCTTTCGACACTAAGGTGTCACTCCAATATCCAGAAAGCGCGTAAGATTCAGCATTCTGTGGTAACTTCGCTGTTGAAAGCATGAAAGAACATATACACGCTCATGCGCGCGCACACACACATACACGCTCTCTCTCTCCCTCTTTCTTTCTTTCTCTCTGTCACGCGCACACACACACACACACACACAGAGAGAGAGAGAGAGAGAGAGAGA
This sequence comes from Lepisma saccharinum, assembly GCA_022664845.1. Lineage (NCBI taxonomy): Eukaryota > Metazoa > Arthropoda > Insecta > Zygentoma > Lepismatidae > Lepisma > Lepisma saccharinum. Next base: position 6,752 of record JAGDQP010033179.1, read on the forward strand.
GAGAGAAACTGTGAGTAAATGAAGGGAACTAGCAGACGACCTTTCTGCAGCGTGGGAGAAGGTCTTGTCGCTTACTCGCTACAAATGCCACCTGATGGAAGCAATGTAAACTAGGAGGGGAGGAATGAGCAGAAACGTTCTTCTTGCATTTGGCGTACGTCTCAAGACCTGTACTAATTGTATTACAAATGCCACTCCAACATCTAGTGGATGGAAAGGCCATGTTACGAGATATGCGTTAAAGCGTGTGCGCATGGATTAATCACCAAGATTAAACTCTGAACTTGTGAAGTATTTTTGTTTTTCTCTTTCTAAAGGAAACTATGGTTTTTGAACTCCGAGGAGCAGAATATTATTACATATTCTATATTTTAGAGTGAGTGAATTTAAAATTAAATAACTTTAAGATAGGAGGTGTTGCGCAATGGGCAAACAGTAGCACCCTCCGCCACTGATCTACCCTACCCCACTAGTTCTAACAGTACTCTTTATTTCATACAAATGTCAAAACTTAAGTCAACCTCCAACTTTTACAAATGAAATAAATAGAGTAGACCTGGAGCTTTCTATCCTAGTGCCGTCATCAGGATTGTCAGTTGGGGGAGGTATAAAGTCAAAACTGAGAAGATGTAAATGGAATTTTGCACGGTTTCTATCGACTTTTGGTTATAACAATTTAAATATTGGGGGATACTCTATAATTTTGGGGAGTGACAGGGTTTTTGGTGGACTATCGATTTTTGACTACCAAATTTTTAAATTGCGGGTGCACTCGACGTTTTTGGGGCGACACCTCCACACGGGAGGATCTGACGAAATTACTGATCTCTTCTACTCATTTTGTCAAAGTAATTTCATATTTTTTCCCCTTTGGCTAAGGTTCGATATGCTATGGTGGCTGAGGTAGCTTTTGTTAGCTTTCGTTATTTTAGATAGCATCAAATATGAAAAAAAAATGCAAGGTCTAAGAAGTGATTACAATGGAACAGAGATCCGAATATTGCTTTAAAATATGCTTCTTAACAGCACGGTTAATAATCGAGCGTCTCGGGTTCGAAACCCAGCTGGGGCATGGATCAGTGGTGTAGAGAAGTGAATTCTCTTGCGAAGCGTAAAGCGTCAAGCGTCAAAGAACTATCTGTCGCGTTCCTAACAGCCTCCATCGACGTTAAAACTACAACGTAATCCCAAGAAGGTGAGATTAAGTTTTCGGTGGGATGTCAAAGTCATGATTTACTAGGAATTACTGAAAACAAAACAAACAATCAATGTTACCTTCTGTTGTTGACAGGTAGACAAACTGCGAACCGCATTACGATCGAAGATCCCAGGCCTCGTCATTTGCCCATCATGATAACACCAGGTCACATGCTGCTGTCATAATCCGTCAAAAATTGATAGGATTTAGTTAGAAGCCCACCCATCCCTGACTAAACCCCCTACAGACTACCATCTCTTTCGAATTCTTCAGAAATCTTTTTCTCAGAAAATCTTTGATGATGTGGAGGCTGTGAAAGCTGCCGTAGAACAGGTCTTCGACTCCATACCTCAAGACCTTTATGGCATTGGGATTCTGTCCTACCGGAAAGATTGGAAGAGGTCATTGATTGCAATGGCGATTATACACAGTCCTAGTCGAGTACCGTGTTGTATTGTTTACACTTATATATGAACACATAAAATGGGTTGAACTTTTGCACGTACACGATTATTGCCATAAAAATGTCAAGTTTATTTTTATTTAAGTTCTGGCTAAGCGTTTGTGACCCGTGACGCTACCACTCATCAAATATTGGCTCTCGTATACAAAGAAGTTGGCCACCCCTAATCTAGTGGATGCAGATTGGATTGCTGGTAGTGAGGCACTGGTTCGATTCTCGGGTGGCGATATTTTTTTATTTTTAAATAATTGCTCCTTCTTCAGCATTCTACAAAATTTACAGAAATAGCTTGGAAAACAATTTTTCGTTTTTCGTTTTGCATTTTTCATGATTTTACAAAATTCACGAACAAAGCTAATACAAGTCATGTAGATTCTTTTTTCATTATACGGGTTCTCCATTCGGGACTTCATGGATATAGAAAGTCGTTGGATTTCCGCGCTCACCGTTTGACTGGCTTTTCGGCATATTACAGAAGTAGTAGTTTTGTTAGTGAGTAGGAATAGCACTATTGTTGAATTTGAAATAGCAATTAAATAGAAGTAGTAGTCATAGCGAAGAAAGTAATGGTAGCCGTAGTAGTAGTACTTAGTAGGTCTAATAGCAGTAGTAGAAATAGTAAAACCTAGGCCACATTAAAAAGCGAAGTTTACATAGGTCATGACGGTTCAATCTCTTAACAATCATGGATGACCTTCTGAGGAGTTGTATTTCAATTTCAGTTAGGGCACAGAAACTGATTCTGCTGAAGCCAATTCGACAAAATAATGCAATTTAAAATTGACAGTCACTTTCAGAAGGAGTAATAAATAAGTTATTGATATTGCAAAGATTTATATAGATCACTCTGTATTATAGCTATCAGCAGCATTTAATACCAGCGATGGAAAACCAAGTGTAAACCAGCACTTCCTGTTTGCTGTTGCTATCACCAGCCAATAGGAAGCAGCAGCTGCTAGGTAAGTCTTATGTGACCTAGGCATACGTAGTAAAACTATGATTTAAACTAGTTTCTATTATTATCGGGAGAATAGGGGCAATAACAGCTATTGTTCAATTAAGAATAATCATCAGTAAATCTTGAGTGCTTTAAACATATTTCATGTTGTCAGTGTTTCACATTTTATTTCAATTTTAAAAATATCTTTCCTTACTAGTAACAGTGATAAGTTTCTTGCAGTCTGTTGAATTGCTGTAAAACATAAAAAATAACATAAAAATAATAAAAGTGAATATTATCAATATTATTCTACGTTCGAAAAAATATTGCCGACGACCAGGATTTGAAGCTGAGACAAAATTAAATTTTGTTACAAACTCTGCATGATAACCACTCAGCCAGCCTATTAAACATTACTTTTTTCATCATTTTACTTGCTTTTACGGGAAGACTATGAAATGATATGACATTCCGTGCTTAATTAAGAATTATTGTTATTGTAAAATCTTCTTTTAGCTTGTAATTCCATATTTATTTATGAACACAATTACAATTCCATCCTAATTCATCTGCACTGCGTTTTAGCGCCGGATTATGTTTAAACTTCGAACGACAGGGAACTTCCCTCTACCGCGGGAAATTTTCCTCCGCAAGGGAAATCGCTGCGAAATAGGGAAATATTTTCTAAAGACATGCGTCAAAACTTTTGTCTATAGCTGTACATGTTAACTTTCTAGTACTACTATCTTTTTTTATCCTTATAGCGTTAAATACAGTGCAATATGCATCTTTTTATAACGTTCATGGTTATTACATTTTTTTTCTTTAGCTCACAATGATTCGTCGTTTCCTCAAATCTTGCAACGTTAATTTCGCTAATTTCCCGACGTCATGTAATGATGAAATTTTGCACAGCGACATACAATATTTCATTGTTACTTTCATATATATTTCAATATATTTTAAAAGTATATTTTAATATTTTTTAATGTGGATTTTTTACCCTAAAATAAATATTAGCCTGCAACGATGTTGCGTTTACTGGTTGCAGAACACTTTAGGATTTGGGTCGCAAAATATTAGCTTGCGAAGAAGTATCCGAACACCGAAATAACTAAAGAAAATTAAAAAATCTTAAAAAAAAAAAGATTCGTACCAAAAACAAGAAAAAAGTGTTCAAGAAAATTACTTTTAAAAATCTATTTATTCATGACTAAAAACAAAAGCATGGGCGCTCTCATATACAATCTCATATATCTGGTTTAGTAAAAAGTAATCCATTATTTTTGCATGACATTGAAGGCTTGACTTACCATAGTTAGAATGATCCGATTTAGCTCCCATATGCGCCGTTTTGTTCGATAACATGTTGCCATTTGGAAGGTAATATCATGATGCCTCTCTCATAGAAGCCCTTGTCCCTATTGGCAAAAAATTGAGATAGTCGATGTTCACAAGCCTCTCTTGACGCGAATTTTGCACCAGCAAACGTGTTCGCCATGGACAGGAACAGATGGTAATCACTCGGTGCCAGGTCCGGACTATAAGGTGGATGCATAAGAACCTCCCAACCAAGCTCCCGGAGCTTCTGGCGAGTCACTATCGATGTGTGTGGCCTGGCGTTGTCCTGGTGGAACACAATGCCTCTCCTATTGGCCGCTTCTGGGCGATTGCTGCCTTCAGACGGTCCAATTGTTGACAGTATAGTTCCGAGTTAAGGGTTTGGCCGTAGGGGAGCAGCTCATAGTAGATAGTTCCCTGCCAATCCCACCAAACACACAGCAAAACCTTCCTGGCCGTCAATCCTGGCTTGGGCACCGTTTGCGCCGGCGCACCGCGCTTCGACCACGACCGTTTTCGCGTGACGTTGTCGTAAGTGATCCACTTTTCATCACCAGTCACCAACCGCTTCAGAAATGGGTCGCTTTTGTTGCGATTCAGCAGCGATTCGCAGATGGAAATTCGATCCGTGAGTTTTTGTTTTGCGTTAACTCGTGTGGCACCCATACATCAAGCTTCTTTTTGTATCCAGCCTTATGCAAATGGTTCCACACGGTTTTTTGTGCAATGTTTAGCTCTTGGGCAATCGAAACAGTGCTTACATGACGGTCGGACGCGACAATGTCCATGATTTTATCGACATTTTCGACACTTGGCCTTCCAGTGCGTGGTACATCTTTGACGTTAAAATTACCGGCACGGAATCGACGAAACCAAAATTGCGCGTGATTGGCTGTTACAATATCAGGACCATAAACACCATTCACATTTGCAGTCGCCTGGCTTGCGTTTTCGCCTTTATCGTAGAAAAACTGTAAAATATAACGTATTTTCTCTTTGCTAGTGTCCATTTTGACGCGCGCTCACACAACACTGAGTCAACTTATCACAACTATCTGAAAAGTGTTTGTAGTACGCAGTCTCATCGTTTGAACGCCATCTCATCGTTTGAACGCCATCTCGTTGAACCCAATCGGACTTATACAACGCGAGCTACAGATCACTGAAGCCATCTATTGGTAAAATAATGGATTACTTTTTACTACACCAGATATAAAATTGAAAGTGACTATGTTTGTCTTATCATCACGCAATAAGTGCTTGACCTATAGGAATGATTTTTCACACATCATCTGACACTGGGCCGTACTTGGAAATTATTATGTATCGCTTTGATTTTAAAATTATTATCTTCAGAGATAATGGACCATCTAATTGTCCATTGAATTCCAATGGCGGTGGTAACAACTATGGAAAATTAAAAAGAAAGCACGTGACAACCCACACTACGATGTTGTTCGACGGGTTGACCACCTCCAAGTGGCCAAATTTGGCATAACTATGATTTCATTAACAGCGGCTTAGACAACACACTCCTAACAAAGCTGATTCTTGACAGTCTCAATGACTGTTGCCAACATATTTAATTCACCTCGCACCAACGGGTAGGCAAATCAGCTAGTCACTCTATAAATCCTTCAATTGGCATACCCCTATGCTTTTCTTTTTAGTCATGCATAAATTGAATTTTTAAAGGTAATTTTTTTGAAAACAAAATTATTTTTTACATTTTGGTACGAATAGTTTTATTTTTTTTAAGAGCATGTTTTTAATTTTTTTATTGTATGAATATTCCCTGTGTTTTTCATGATGCGAAGCATTCTAATTCTGGCATAGTCCCAGCATATTTCCAATGAAACATGAATATTCCTAATTTCAGACGGTCGATGTCCAATTTTGAATCGTCCTCGCTGCTCACAGAATGGACCAAACCAAGCGGTTAAAGCGCAGGATTCTATAATACGAAAAATATGTTCTATAATCTGTGAAAGGTTTTAAAAAAGAATTTAACATCCCAAGTGATAATAAGCACTACTTTATCGCTACCGATTACAGCTGTTCTGATATCGCTATATTAAATTTATTTTTATGACCAATAATAGTGAAAGAATAACTTTCTTGAATTTGTTTCACAACAGAGAATATTTAATTGTCGATAGAGGCTATAGTAGCTTTCTTAAAATTTATTTATAGCCTTTAGGCATCACACGCTCAGACCGAAGATGTAGCTATAGAAACTAATGTAACTGGTTACGATAATATTTAATAACAGGAAAGTTGATACTCATGTTTTTCAACGTTGCCACATAATTCAGGTTCAGAACATTTTTTTTTTCACAAGCCAACAAGAGGATTTATTAAAAATACATGAAGAAAATAAGAAATAAATAGTTTACCGTAAACCAAGTTGAGCTGATTTTGTAGAGGAACTTATTTGTAAGACATTTCTTGTAGTCGGAAACATTTTATTTTCTTATTAAGGATTTTGAAAGAGTGTGCTCATTTTGTGTTTTGCTTAGTGTATTATGTCCTGCACCTACCTTCGCTAACAGGTAGAGTAGGGCAACACTATGGCGACCGCTGCATTACATGACTTGAATGAATCAATCATTCATGCTTTCGTAATATATTCTATCTTAGAGCGTTTTATATTTATTGCTCTTTGCAAGCTTTGTCTTCTGTGTTTCTTAATTGATGACAAGGAGTGTATTATTACTGCTACTACTACTTTTGTATACGTAAAACTTTCAGACTGCTGTCATTATCGTCATTAGGCTACCTTTGGTTAGAGGTAGATGAGTTGTTCTCACGCAGAAAACGCCATGGGTCTTTCTTACATGAAAAATTGAATATATATGGAATTGGATTAACACTTTTCCATTAAAGGTGCCCTTTCGTTGTGTCTATTTTACACATTAAGATATTGAATGTTCCCCGTTTCCATTACGATGACAGTGATTAATGAAAACTATGTGCTTGGTTCTAACTACATGTATATTTTTTTCTGAGGCCTTATCATTACCCGCTAATCTAAATGTGTTGAACGAAGCAATCACTTAAATTTGTACCTGTCAGGCTATTAGATGGTATATTACTGACATATTATAAATGTCCGAACCTAAATGTTCTTTCATAACAAAGAAATAAAAGTCGTGACGAGAAGAAAGGCGAGTTGTATTCATTTAAAAATAAGAACTCGATGTTATACCCTATAACCTTGTACTATGATTAAGAATGTCCTCACGATAACGTAAGCATCATGTTGCCATTTTGTGTCTACACGAATAGGTAGGAAACATATCTGTTGATACTCTTAGCTTGTCGTATATTACATCTTATTTTAAGGAAAATGTGTAATTCTATATGTTACTTTAACTCTAGCAAGTGAATGTGTAAAGATGCGACAAATTTTGAGTGAACTTTATAAATCTGTGGAGTAGCTAGCCCCATGAGTCAGTGGGTCATTGTCAGGCCTTTGGCGGCAAAATCCGGGCCGTCGCACAGTGGTTCGGATGCTTAATCTGGCAGGACAAAAATATTATTTTGTTTACAGCGGTTTAAAATATCGAAGAACTCCCTAATATCGGTACAGTTTTGGATGAATATTTGGTGTAAATTATTATTTTCAGTTTCTGGTTTAAAAATGTATCTAGAGGGCTCCGAATCTTCCAAATTAAGTTATTTTTGTAAAATTAGTACATTTGGGAGGAGGGGGCGAATTATGCTTGCAATCAGGTGGCAAAATTCAGGATTTGTTCACGAATAGATTCACCAGAATCTTGCAAACCAATTTTAGTCATTATAAAATCACATACACAAACTAATCCTTTTGAAATGTTAGGTTCGTTACGAGTGTTTGAAAATAAGGTCTTGAGAAAGATAAACGGACCGAATAGGGACGAGATGACTGGAGAATGGAAGAAACTGCATAATGAAGAACTTCACAGACTTTACGACTCACCCGATGTTGTAACAATAATGAAGTTGTCAGGGTATGTAGCACGGATGGGGGAGAAACGAATATTTTATTCCATCGTGGTTGGTAAGCCAGAGGGAAAGAGACTGTTGGGAAGACCGAGACCACATTGATAGGATAATATTAGAAGGGATCTTCGAGAAGTATGTGTTTGTCATGAAAACTGGCTTGATCTTGCTCAGGATAGAATCCTATGGAGAACGTTTGTTACTGCGGCGATGAACTGGCGAGTTCCGTAAGCAATAGAGTAAGTAGGTTCATTACGCCAAACGTCAAACACTCTTTCTTTGGAATTACGCCATCTTCACTGAAAAAAAGAGATTTTTTTTTTTTAGAAAAAAAAAGGAGGTTGCAGTTGGTTATATAACAATTATAAGTTTAATTATACACCCAAATAACTAACTTGATTGCTTAATACATTTTCGCAACGGGCTATGATGGGCTTCGCTATTGCAAGTCTGTTATTTTAAATTCTAAATAAAATAATTTAACGAAATTTGTCTGGAACAATACGGCAACCAAGGAAGAATACGTAAAAGAACTTATTGTGGAATAGAAAGTTAAAGTCAAGTGTATCTCACTTATTCATAATCAACTCCATGGAACTAATAATCATAGTATTTTATTGTAATTCCTGTTTCCTATAATCATGAGAAGAAGCCGAACACTGAATACTTGTAGAATTCCATTCTTACTGCAAGGGGAATGCTAACGAAAAAAGTAAAAAAAAAAAAAAAGGTCAACTCCATGCAAATTATTCTATATTTTGTAAATGGAGTATACCTTTAAAATGTACCCCAAATCCTTGCATGATTCCTACAAACTAACATCTTTACAATTTACGATAGTTGAAGGAAATTTTCTACTATCCGAAAAGCCCTCTTTCTGGAGAATGACTCATATACTTAATATAAGTTCTCCAAATTAAATACAATACATGAACGTTGTATTCTCAATCTTTCTTGCATTAAAATTTATTACATTTCTTTACAATACCTTCTTAATTATACATCAGAAGTAAGTAAGTTCACATCTACAAGTTCCACACGTAACCTAGAATTAATCTTCCATGTGTTTCAAACGTAACATACTGTAAACTCCTTTTCATTCTTCTGTATGTCACTTCAGCATCAGTAAGAAATATTAGCAGCTTGCACATCCATTCCTAGAAATTCGTACATTTTGTACATTAAAGTAACACTTCTTATCTTCTTTATTATAACTACTATCAAGTGACAAAATACAATCGTCGCAGTGTGTTAAATCCTATTTTTAAACTATACAAACAAATAGCTGGAATAAATTCAGTGAGTTCGAAAACTGTTTCAAAGAAAGTTAACTTTTTGCTTATAAAGAAGTGTTTTGATCAAAACGAATGCAACGAGAGAAGGAGAAAATATTTCAGGAAATTTATTCATACCAAACAAACATGAAAGCTTCCTCCATCCTTATCAGGGTGGGATGAACACTCCTTCAGACTCTTAATTCAGACCGATATACTTGCAAATCCGTGAAAGAAAACAAAATAAATGAATCATTTCTGCCTTTACGAAAGTAACAGATAACTTGTAACAAAAGATATACTTATGTCTACGTTGCCAACTTGATTGTCATTTTTTCTATAATACGGTATCATGTAATTAACTTCATTTACTCTGATCAATAAGGCTTTTTTAAAATTAGAGCTTGACATTACCTTGACAAGTTTTCTTAAATTATTCCACATACTTTAGGTGAAATACAAGAGATTTCCAAAGTTATCAATAAGGTAATTTATTCATTACCTTTCAAGACATGTTTGCAAGAGATAATGGAGCTTGGTCTATAATTAGAAATTTGATAATTTAAGAGTACAGGGGGAAAACCTGGTAAGTGACAATTCTCCATTTTTACAGAAGACTAAATTGAAAATTTCAAGATCTATAATTATATAGATTTGTTTAAGGGATATAACAACCAATACATTCATTTTTTTATCATCATTACAAATTTTACAGGTGAAGAATCTGATAAATACATGAGGTATTGCGTGCTTCAAACTCGTCTGCTATTAGATTACAAACACTAGTCAATATTTGAAGTTTCCACTTTCACACGGGCAGAACACCCATCATCATCATCATCATCATTACCTGTCTTCTGTTTCAGTCTCATCCGTATCATAGCATCACCAATACGACCAAACATCTTCCCCCAGTAGCGCATGCACGTTGGCCGTTTATGGGACCCACATCGCCTCACATCGATAATTCGGGCGGGAGAGCGGCCCCGCTTGAGCCCACGTCGATTGATGTGGGTTAGACATCGATTATCGGTATCAGTAATTTACCTATTTTCTAAAACTATAGTAAGTATTGAGGAAAGAATAAATCGATTTTCTACAAATCTTTTTGTTCATAATGTATAAATGAACATTAAAAAATAGAGCATTCGTCGTGGAACCATATCGATCCATGTCAGTAACCGATATCTATATTGATACATGTCGGTCCATGTGGGCAAACCGATGTTTATTCAAGCGATGATGTATACCCCTGGTGATAAAATGTAAAACTGTTATTCTCAACACGCGACCAGCTTTGGTGACATACAATGTATGTATATACAGGTAAACCATTCCGCCCTGATTGGCTGAATGGCGTATGGCGACAACTAGGAATGTAGCAAAGAGTATATGTTTAGAGAAATCAGTGTTATCCTAGGATTGGAAATCACTAGCTAGCTAGCGACAACCGCAACCAATCAGGGCAAGTCATGCTATCACAATGCTTCTCGCGACAGAGGAATTAGCAACCACGAACACGCATGCGGGTGGAGGAAAAATATACATGAGACCCGTTAATGCATTGAAACATAACTGAAACGTAACAGGCAACGACTGATTGACTCTTTGTTCATTTAAATGTCGACGCGAAATACTGAATATCGATTTTGTTTGCTGCTGCGTTCCCCTGACACCAGAAGTGCTACCGTCGCTCAGATTTCCCCATCTGGGGCTCGCTGAAGTATCCATGGAACTTTGGTTCCCACAAATTCCTACCAGTTACGTCATCCCGCAATGGAATATGGGAATTCAAAAGTGTTCACTGTTGACCGGAATGGACCCCTCTAGGTGACATGGAAGTTATTAATCGTTGTATCATGTTAAAGTGCAGAAATAACGTCCTTTCACGGGAAGGACATAAACAAATAAAGTGTTAAAGATGATTGTGTTTTCCCCAAGGATTCTTTGATCACTGTAAGTACATAGACAAATAAAGAAGTTTTATAGTAATATTTATTATGGTGGTTATCGTACACCGCCAGAACCGGGAGGCATTTTACACTTCTGTTTCGTTTGTACGGTAGAAAGTAGCGTATTTTCTCGAGGCCATGAGTAGGAGGATAAGTTAATGTTATATGTATTTACGTTTATTTAACATAATTTCCTTCAATTGAAGCTGTTTCATTGTAATCATGGCCATTGTACGTTTAACTTTTTGGCAAAAATGTAAAAAAAAGTTAAAAAGGGAAGAGACGTGAAATGATTACAATGGAGTGGAACTACAAATTTTAGCGTGAACGCAACATCGAAAATAATATTATTTTACAAACTAGCAGTGGTCGACAAATATTACAGTCCATTAGCACAACGAAGTGAAGTAACTTTACCTACAGAAAAATAGTATTTTTTTTTACATAAGTAGTAACTTTGTTTTACAATTTCTAACGTATTTTACTATTTCTTGTTAGTTTGTCTATGTTGGTGGTTCTTTTAAAAAAGTGGATTCTTTTTAAAAAATAATAAAAATCAGAATTAAATTATGTTCATAATGGCAATGACCGATATTGAGCAACATCGAACGATATCATTTGCCGATATTGGCCAAGATGTTTGTCATCCAACATGGGGCCCATGTCGTTGAACGATATCGTTCGATGTCGTAAAATCCAATATGCCCATATCGGCCGACGTGGATGTGTTACTTGGGTCCTCTTCTTGGTCCACGTTTTCGAAGACATATTTTCTTCTTGAAGAGGAGAGACAATCTCTTTAATATTTATTTTTAGACACAACTAGGTTGAAAACTTTTTAAAACTCACTCAATAGGCAAACTAACAACAAGCAAACTAATCCTAACAATGACTGTGATGACAACGACAATATACTTTTATTACCATTATAGATATAGAGGCCAAATATCAAAGACAATAAATTTTACATTAAATCCTTTGGACTTGTGAGAATAGTTTTGCATGAACTTGTAAAATTTTCCCCTATATTTTGAAAGAGGGAAGTCATTTAAAGACCAGCGTTGTATTTATGATTAGTATCCACTTCTATTTAGAGAGATTAATATCATCACAGGTTCAACAATGTTTATATTCTCGAAACATTCACACACTTAAAACTATTACACATTCTTGTTTCCTGTCAAGAGGTACGATATAATGGTATTTGTTCTAACTCAATCTAATCTCCATTCTAATAAAATAAATAGACATTCACTAATAAAACGTTAAAAAGCTTCCTAAGATTTGTAAAAAACCTTCCGGTAAATGCTTAGCTAGATGTTCTAAGCTTTTACCTCGAAGCAAACCTTATGGGTCTCTCTTATGAAAATATTACAATACGTTCTAAATCAAGAAAAAAGGCAGAAAGCGGAATTGTATAGCTTTTCTATTAGGTATTACTTTTCCTGTTTGCTTTTCGTGTTTACGTTTCATAACCATTGATATGTTAAAGGATTTATCTTCCTTTTTCATTACAAACACAATGACTAATCGAAACTACATGATTTTGACTTGAGCTTCATTTGATTGAAGGAAAAGATGATTTCGCAAGCGTCAATAGTAACGTATTACCTGAAAGCATTGCAAGAGGTAATAGCCTCTCATTTATACTTGTCAGGCTATTGTGGAAACAGAAAGAATGAAATCAATGAACAGGGATTATTATAGATTTTCAAGGCATATATGTGCAACTAAAAGAAACAAAAGCGTTGGCGAGAAGAAAAGCTATTCGTACTAGTTTAAGGCAACGACGATTCGTTATTGTAGTGTGTAATTACTATGACCAACAATGTCTTGAAAAGATCAATCATTATATAGTTTTGTAGTGCATGACTGAGTACATATGTAACACATTATCGGTACTTAACTCAAAGTCAGATATTCGATTTTTCTGCTTTAAGCTAATTTTACAAGTAATAAGTTCACTAGCAAAATAGCTACATCAAGTTTCATTTAGTGCTGCGTACAGTTCACAAAGCAGTCACAATACGGATTTGATCAACTCTACGATTACGTGAGAAATATGCGGTATTTCTAGGAAAGATAGGCTCTCAGTTAGAGAGGTGTACTTACAACAAACAGTTGTGATATCGCTTACAAAGAGCACTTCCTGCAAATGACATTCTGTTATAGTAATACACTGTGTTTTATAGCTCTGTATTGATGAGTGAGATGCCACTCTTTAGGAGAGGCCTAGAAATTGATATAACAGAATCAAGTACTTGGTATTCTATTAATGTAATTTATTCCATTTGCAATTTCTTAGTTTTTTTGCCCATCTCAGAAGACATGTGCTATGTTAAAGATGACGGTTTAGCTTATCACAGTTACAAACGTAGAACCTATCAGGTAAACTTAGAAAAACCCGTATAATAATTTGAGCATACGTCACTTGTTCAATACCGTACCGTTCTTCAATGAGTTCATATACTGTATATGATTGGCACAAAAATATTGTTTAGTTTAGTTGTTGCGTTGACAATATTTCTCAACGTAAACTGTAAAGTATTTTACACTAGTTAAAGTATCCGAGATATACACCGTTACACAAATTTCCACTAAACATACGTTTTTATTCGTCACAATTGCATATTCATGCACTGTTTTCTTGAATTACTCTTAGATTAGTAGACGCAATGCTCCTGTAATCTTTGTAGAACGATTTATATACTTTTAACGTTTATAAATGTTTAAACAATAGATTCTCTGTATTTCTAAGTGCATTGCATTTTTCAAAACTAATTAAAGGTAAAATTCTTTGTTTAAGGCTCAATCCAAGTGGGGGTTCCCGCCTTTTTCGTTTTACGTCAATTATTCAAATCTCAGTAGAGGAAAACAGAAATTGACTTTCACAGACCAAAGTTCGTTTCGTCCTTCAATAATGAGTACAAT
>JAGDQP010033180.1:0-20833 GCA_022664845.1 Lepisma saccharinum
TCATTTTGTTTAATGCATCAGTGCTTTTCTATGTGTACAAAATGAAAACAAAAATTATATTATCACTTTGTAAAAGAATATACATATATATCTATGTATGTATGCATGATTTCATTTGTAACAATGTGGTGAAATTTGTATTAATTGTTATATATATCATATATCTTTTTATTACAGCTCTGAGTGTTGTGTTATTCATGTTTATTGCAGCCATTTTGGAGCCTCTCTTGTTTTACAAAACCCACAGGTACTGCTTGGATCGGAGTCGTTCGATTCAAACGATTTGTTTTTATATTGTATAATACTCTACAATACCACTCGACGTTTCACGGTGTTTTTTTTTTCTTTCTTTCTTTCTTTCATTTTGCGATGCAGAGTCATTATGAACGCTGATAACTTTTATTATTGCTTTCTGGAAAATATGCAATTCTATTGTCCGATCTTGATACAGAAATTTAATTGAATTGCCTGCTTGTGATTGTGTGTGTGTGTGTGTGTGTGTGTATGTGGTTGTGGCGCGGAATTGTTATCATTATTATTATTGTGTGGGTGCGTGTTTGAGTCAGTAACATACACAAGAAGTAAGAATTCCGATTGCTTATCGGTTTTGATTAAGATGGTATGCACTTGTTGTAGTGATGTAGACTCATTTTTCTCATTTTTGTAACGTTATGCGGATGATAAAACGAATTTCTTTCTTTTTTTTTTCTTTGTATCTTCATCGAACACAACACAGAGGCGTGAATGTGTGTGTGTGTGAGGAAACAGCCATTCCAATTGACTGCTTGAGTTCTATGTCATTAAGACTTTCAACGGGATCTACAAAGATTCAGTGTAAATCATGATCATCCTTTTCTCGAAAAGGAAATTCAATTTAAAAGAATGGAACTGATTTGCCTAAACCTAGTGCTGTCAGGGCGATTTAAACTCTAAGTGATGGAACTTCCATTTGAGCCCATAGTTCGCCTGAAATAGTTCCAAATTTCAAATCCAGGCGGCGCGCCGTTCGTTTGGTGCAAGAGCGTGCGCGAGCTTACAGCTTGTGTCGCTTGTATTGAGTGCTTTTTCGTGGGCGTTTTTTAATTATTTTGAAATATTTATAGCCACGCTAGATTCTTTTGTTCCAGTATGTAATTTGGGGCAAACTAAGGGAAATTGTAGATATTTTTCAGACCTCCCGAGGATTGTGGAATAGAGAAATATCGCTCTATAGTAAAGAATAGAAAAATACTATCATATGTACCCACTGCAACCTAAAGTAAGTTTCATAAGAAAGAGAGTGCAGTTGGAAATGAAATTTGGAATAAATATATAGTAATAAATTATACTAACCTAACCTAATACGAACTCGAAACCCCCACATACACACACACACACACTCAATTAATATGATAATCTATAGTAGTCTGCACTCTACAGTATATACCTATAATGTAACTTACTTAACTTATTGAACAAATTACTTGCAATCGTAAATTAAGATATGCTCATAACATTTTTCTATGTCATTTTCTTTTTTTTCTTCTTTTTTTTTTTTACAAAAAAGGTATGGGGAGCACCGCCCCACCCTTTAACACCCCTAGAAATTAAACCATACATATACCGTAATCGAATAATCCAGCCGAATAAAATATTCGAGAGACAAATTAACACAAAAATCCACAGTGACTCAACTGAATAGGAAATTTACATGAACGAAAATTAACCTTTAAGAAGAAAGAAACATGGGTCTCTTAGAAATGATTATCAACAACATTACGCACTGAGAGGTGTACATTTGTCTTAAAACTTGAGATCACATTTACTAGCACCTATCTGTAGGAATAAAACAGTTTGTTTGTAATACGAAAAACAATATTTTTTAAAATTAGAACTCTAAAGATTTTTTAAATTAAAATATAACCACAGTTTTGTCAACATTCCCAACTTGTGTATTAAAAGCAAATATAAGGAGGGAATTGCCTTTGAATGTTAACTACAAACTCGAGGGAGGAAATCCTAATTCTAATGTATAGTACCGGTATTCTCTGAAAAACTTTGGTCAAAGAAAATATACATACAGGCAACACATGAATACATTCATTCACAGTCTATTTTAAAATACATCAAATATATTTGAAGCAGTGTTTCTTATAGAGATGTGACCAGACTGAATCGATCACCCCCAAGTAAAAACAATAAATTTTGTAAAAACAAGGGTTCATTGATTATTCTACTAGAATTACGCCTTCTCCTCTTTTACCCCCTCTAAAGATCTAAAAAAAAACAGAACACTTTTCCTGAACGAAAGACTGAGTTGAAGAGGGGATGAAAGAACTACTACATATCAAAGATGCCATAGAAAACGACATTCAAACGCCATATCCACGGTATCCAAAAGTGGTGCCTAGAAGCACGTAAGCTCAAAAAACAAAAATAGCACACGGATACTTGGAAACCCAAGCATCTACAAGCTTTTGAGCAAGGTGTTCAGAATTATTTATGAGAATTTCTTTCAGCTAGATAAGCTAGCTACAAGATTGGTTTCTACTGAACATACGACACATATCAACCCAAGTATTGGGATCTCTGGTCTCTGCACAGATCAGAAAGTGAGTGATGATTGATTTCCAGGAATCCGGACTTCCATCCTCAATCATGGGTGAATTTATGGGGGGCAATGCCCCCCCAGTCATTTCAGAATGACTTAAATATTTCATTATAAACGATAGTTTTTAAAGTAATCCGCCCCCCCCTCCCCACGGTCTCTCTCCTAAATCCGCGCCCATGTCCTCAATAAAATGAAAATGTTGTTGCATTACACCAAATGTTGTTTTCTTTTTCACGCAAGGGAAATGAAGTCTAAGGGCCAATTGCAAGGACGGAGTTTAATCTTAGTCTAAGTTTGGCCTAGGATTGAACATGAATTTTCGAATGCACCAGCTTTGCCTACTAAACCAGGGTCTAGTCTAGGTCTACGTCTTTTTGCAATCGGGCGCAAGTCTCGCAAATTCATCAAGGAAAATAATGAAACTTCTTATTTTCCCCTTTTTTTAAAGTTTGTTCCAGCATGCTGTATCTTTTTTAATTTCCGTACAATTTGAATAATAGACCTACTATTTATCTAATATATTTACAGAAATAATATTTCTAGTTAAAATTTGATACGTCCGTGCATCGCCCTGGTGTGTATAGACGTTCTCATCTCGTATCCTTTGCACCAAGCAGAGGCAGCACCACCAAGCGGCAGAAACAGTGAACTTCACGACTTCCCTCACTTAGAGTTTAAATCGCCCTGGTGCTGTTAAAGACCTGGGCGTAATTTCCGATCTCAACTTTCGCAAACATCATTGAGACAATAGTGAAAAGTGGACTCCTACGATGTATGGTTGAAGATCAAAGAGGAAGAGTAATAAAAGAAATATAAGATGAAGACAATATATAGCCTTAGGGTTCCTTCAGACGGACGTTTTTTCACCACCGTAAGCGTGATTATTTCAGACAAGACGTTTTTTCTTGGCCACTGAATCGCGCATCTGTGTTTCTCTTGATCCATACTTCGAATTATTCTGCAGGGAGATAAACAATATGAAATGTATTGTTTGTAACGAAATGTCTGCATTCTACAAAAACTTCTTTCATCTGCGCTGACAGATTTCTCTTCCGACCATCTACATACACATGAGACCTTTGTTTCCATGTGCAGCATTTATTTGGCGGAAAAATCTCGCTTCCGCTGCTGAAATAAAATCGCCCGTCTCATTATATAAATATAGACAGTAACGTTAAGGAAAAGAAATGCTACCCGAAGAAAAACAAAAGACAAAGATGGAGACGAGTAAATTGAGAA
Source organism: Lepisma saccharinum (assembly GCA_022664845.1). Lineage (NCBI taxonomy): Eukaryota > Metazoa > Arthropoda > Insecta > Zygentoma > Lepismatidae > Lepisma > Lepisma saccharinum. Next base: position 3,830 of record JAGDQP010033180.1, read on the forward strand.
CTTTAAACTAACTTTGAAGGACCAACCGTTGCCAGCAGTCTTATAATACAAAACTTCCATCCATTATTTTTTATTAGTTTTTCAGAGTGCATGGAAGTTAAGAACATGGGTCAGTGAGCAAAGGAAAAGAAACGGGAAATAGGATGTTTCAAATTTGTTCCTGGAAGTTGTGTAGTGGCAGCGAATTGTCATAGTGAATAAGAGATAATGAATTTTGCTGTAGCGTGGGTGATTTACCTCTAAGTACACTACGTAAGTTGCTTCTGTTATTCTCTTCAGGTGTTAACACAGGATGTTGTGTCCTTGTGACCGCTCTTTTTCCTGTACGTGTGTAGTTGTGTGTGTGTACTATATAACACGTTTTGGAATCATGTCGTCTCATCGTTTATAAGAAATAAAAAGAGAGCGAAAAAAAAAAGAAGCAGCCAAACTGGATTATCTCAGTGCCAGTAATATAGATCTGTGTGTTAACGGCATTCAGGACGAATCAAAGCTTTGTATACTAGATTAAACAGTTTATTGCGGAATACTTATTTGGTTGTGTTTCGATATATCTACACTTACTTAATTTCTTGAGAGAAAAGGGGAGGGGGTGGGATAAGTTACACAGAAGAGAGACGATAGGTATTTGCTTTGAACGCGGTCTGCGATAAGGTTTGATATTCTTAAAACGTCTGTGGTAAATTCTGCTTGTCTGTCCACTTTACAACACCACACCGTTGGACCATTCTGCACTAAACTTTGTATCTCTCTCTCTCTCTCCTTCCCCTTTTTTTCTAGCAGAAAGGACCATAAACTTCGTTTGTTCTCCAAATTTTTCAGGGTAGTTGCGGGTCCCTCGAGTCAGTTGTATGGAGAGCCAGCTCGGGCCCCTGTGCTATAAACCTTTGAGTTTTCCGTAGACATTCCCTTAGCTACATGTCCTCACCAGTCCTACCCAGACAACCCAACTCACCAAGTTTTGGAGTGGTATATATTTTAAATTCTTCCCTCCACACACCACAATGACTGGAAAGAAACAGTGGAAGAATGTGTTGATAATTATGATCAGAGGGGTAACTGAAAACTTTAAAAATTATTTTTTTAAAAATAGGTAAATTAATTTTAAAAAACGTGAACTTTTTTGGCAAATAAGATATTTTAAATTTGTATTACAATATCAGATATTAATCAAACATTGCTTAAATTCACACGATTTTGTTTGAGAAATCGTCTTCACTTTTTTAAAGTAAAGCTCGTAGTTATCTGTTCATTATAAATTCCTCAAGAGACTGCATTAGATAAGGAAGGAAGATTTTTACATAGGTTTGCTACAGAGAAGCTTTTCTATGCCTTATTGCAAAGTGGAAGATTTGACCTGAAAGTCTAACTTATGATCGAGGTGAGAATGAACGGACTTCCGTGCCCCGTTGTTACAGCGCCATCCGTACGATCTCAGGTCTGTCTCGGGAGGGTACTTTTATTCTGAAACCTTGGTTAATATGGTATTCCTCCTTAGACAAAGTTAGCCATGCCGTTTTGGCTGCGTACGCTCAAGGATATTTATTGTGGTTTCTGTTGCTATCTTGGCCATATGGCTGGCTTTCCAGCTAATATACAGATACGTATAACGCCAAAATTTCCGAGCCGCCGTAGCTCAGTGGTAGAGCGTTGACGTAGCATTCCGGAGGTCGCGGGTTCGATCCCAGCGACCGACCATCCCGACTGAGGTTTTTATAGGGTTTTTCTATCAGGCAAATGCCGGAATGGCACCTTCAACATCTTCCCGAATCCTTTCTCCTCCCATATCCGGGCCTGAACCATAGATGCCTAAAGACCATAAATAAAATTCAAACGCCAAAACTAGGGAATGTTCTGAAAATCGAGACAGGCCCTTCCAAGTAAGATTAGTAATTTTCATTTTTCTCTCAGCGTACGATATATTGCTGCATAATACAGATCCATTGATCTGTCTTCCTCTTCCGCTTTCTCCTTCAGTTGTATCCTTTTCAATACACAGTTTCTGCGTACGCAATTCCCTAAATGGTTTCTTGTCCTTTTTTGCATCTTCATTTTCATTGTTTTCTCATCCATTATCTCTATTACTTTCTTATCATGTAACTTTCGTATGCAGGTCCAAATTTCGAGAGCTTCCAATATTTAATCTTCACTTCTAGTCAGCTATTCCGTTCCATACACACACACAAATATATCTTGAACTTTTGTTTATTAGTTTACAGGAAAATAAAGCTTCGTGAATGCCTCTTACACTGTTGCTAATTTCACTTTTTTTTTTTTTGCATATGTAATACACTGTTTTTTGTAAAATCATGATAAAGTTTCAAACACAATGAAATATAGTAGAAACATGAAACAAGTTCCAAATGAAAGATAATCTCTAAAAGTTTGCCCCTGTATACAGAGAACGTAAAGTTAGCGTTTTATTGGTTATTTGAAGTAGATGATAAATAGACTGCAACGCAATATGCGGAAGAAAAAAGACTGCAACGCAATATGCGGAAGAACCTGAAACACAGATAACGCATGCCGCGAGACACGAATGTTGGCTTTTACCTGTTCTTCCTTTCTCGTTTACAACCAAGTCGTATTAAAACTGACTCAACCCTTTTCGGGCGCCATATGTCACATGCTTTTATATAGAGAAGACAAGATATCAGGTGAATAAGGCATATGATTGCGTATTCTGGTCTGTGATAGAAATTAAAGTCACATAGAAAAATTGTAATAGCTTTACCAGGTCACTTCTAATACCTTTCCCAAATTAGTGCGCTGCTGCATGCAATTTTTCGTTTGCCGTCGTTAGTAGTGGCATAACATCATGTCAAATAAAGTTAATGGTGTAATGCAGTGTCTAGTCAACTACCGGGGTGTAATTAAGAACTTTGTCATCTATATGTAGTCTGTGCCTTGTAACGTTCGGATTTCGGAACGGAAGTGACAAGGAAAGAAAGCGCTTGACCAACTAAATGCCGACCATAGACGTCACTTTTGACGCTGTTGGTCGTGTATGACAATCATTCAAGAACACTCAGAAATCTGTAGAACTATCAGAGAAACTCACATTTAACTTGAATGAAGACATAGATCGATTTAGAATCTGTTTTATTTCATATTTGTTTCATGTCTCTATCGTGTTTCGTTGCGGTACTACGACCGTTTGAAACTCTACCATGACTTTTACAGACTGCGTCGGATATGTACTTTTAGAAGCCTTGAATCTGACTTGTCTTAAATGCTTGTTCTTTTTTTTTTTTTTTTTCAGATATCCGACTAATCGCATATCCATTTGTTCCTTCTTCGGATATCCGATTATTCGGGTATATGACCAATTGGGCTTGAATAATGAACTCATACGAATAATATCCGGATGATTTTGACAGATCTTTAGTGAGACAATGGTTAGAACAAGTTTTAACTTGTAAGAAGAATCGTACAGTACTACTGACTGCGATCGTATTAGGGAAAAGGTGCCATATTTCGGATACCTATTTTTTTTCTAACTTAAAGAAAATTGTTATATATTTACAGTTTTGGAAGCTCATATCTATTGACTTTCATGTATTTCTGTCCGAAATTAAGTTGGACTTCAAAACTATACGTAATTGTATTTTTAGTTAAAAACCTGTATTTCATAACATGTTTGAGAAAGTCTTCTAATTCCGGATGTCAGTGATTCTTAATTTCGGATACAGACTGAAGACATTGAAATATACTACTACCAAAATGTTATTTTTCTATTAAAAATCCGACTACAAATTCAAGAAAACAAAAAGTGAAGCAGAAGAATATTTTTTGCGAAGTATCTGACTTATTTCGTAATATAAACAGAAATCTGAGATAATAAGTATGAAATTTCGGCTTGGTAACTGAATAATCAGGAAAACTAGCAGTTTTTTTTTCTAAATGACAAACAGTTGTTCAGTGCGCATACTAAATTAAGGATAAATGCTTCAAAATGTTTTTTTCTTTTTTAGAAAAAAGAAAGAAAAAGATAAAGTTCACTGTTTGCAGTATCCGAAATTTGGCAACATCGACGAATTTTATCTTTTTAACTTCACTTTACTTCGAAGTGGTCGATCATAAAGGAAGCAAACACATCCATTTTATACGATAACTTACAGTTTATTTCTTACATCCACAATTGTAGAAAAAAAAAACACTTTTAAAACAATCAAAACCAAATAAACCCAGACACACAGGAATGGACCAAAGGACAACACACTCAGAAATAACGAACAAGGGTTGCAAGAACTGATTTCCACTTGAGGATAGCACTCTACACTGCAGCCCAGAAACTGAGCTATCCGAAATTAGAAAACCATCCGAAATACTTCACTGTACTGTAATTTCTAGAAATGTAAAGGTCTTTGTGTATTATATACTGTCAAAAGCATTTCTTGCGCGACTCAGCTCCACGTTTGCTAGTAGTTAATAAAACCGGTGTCCCGCAATTCATAAACTCGAAGACACTTTCTAGAATAACAGGTTTTATTGTTAGGTACAATAAAACCAAGGTGACCCAGGGACAACTATTTAGATAATACATGCGACTCATTGTGTGTCGTGGTTTCTGAAATCGGTCTTCAATTTGTGTGCTTTCGGTATTTTTCAACAGATTTTTGGGAATAAGTGGGGCTCGAGAAATCGTAGTAAGAGGCGTTGACAATTTGCGTTTGCGGACAGATTGCTGAACCGTTGCATGCATGCAACTGTCACCTTAACGTTGACCTCTGCAGCGTCATGTGCGAAGCTTCTGCGACACAGAGATCCTGGATGGCGTTTTTGGTTGGATTTGCTTAACTTTTGAACTCGCATGCTTGATCAAAGGCGACGATGCGATTCAGGAAAGTATTGGTATTCTTATTGTAGTGTTTCAAGCTATAGACCAACAACTACGCACTTGTGCCATTATTTTACCTGTATTGTGTAATTTAGAACTCCAAAAGATGTAATGTTTGCATTCTAATAATGGCGAGCCAAACTACGGCATTGCTCATTCCAACTTTCTGGGTCTTGGGGTGTAGTTTATTGCCTGTTTATTGCGTAGAAATTCTGAACGAGTTTGTTTACCTGAAGTAGACGGTCAATTGTAGTAAGTAGGAGATCTTTTTTGCAAGTGCTAACCCTTCTTTGTCTCATAGGAGGAATCCAATGTTGCAGTTAGCTTTGGGTAGGTTCGCGTGGATTAATTTCTCCGGCAATATAAGTCTATTAGCTTATACAACTATGGTCGAATGTGAGAGCTTACTATTGGTTTCTAATGCATATAGTTTAAACTCCACTTAGTATAACGTAGGCCATAATTAAATAAGTCGGAATTCCATAGCAAGTTGAATAATCTCATATATTCAGACCTTCAATAGCTATGGACATTCGAAAGATATTTTCAACTAGTATCGTACGTATGTTGCACTTCAGTCAATCTAACAACAGAGATAACAGCGCCTTTACTCATAAATCAGTATTACATTCAGCTCCAGTTACACAACATAATACGATGTAAGGAGTAACTTCTGATCCTAAATGCATTGTATTAAACCATAAAGAATGCACAGTCACTGCTCAGGTTTCATGATATTTAAGTCAAGCCCGTTATATTGTAGTATTACGTCCTTAGATAAAACAAACAATAAGTCTGTATTTACTGCTTGCCACGGCAGAGACTAATAATCTCAGCCATTTTGCATCAGTCTGCACAACCAATGTCTTACTTTTATAGTACTCCACGTACAACCTGAGTGTTGATGCAGAATCGCTGTTTTTAATGTTGAAATTACCTCTTTCTTAGACCGTGCACATTCAGGCATTATTTTACGGACTTCTTCATAACAGGTTAGGCCTACTCCTTCAACTATCGCAGGCCGACATTTGTGCGTCGTAGCGCAGTTCTCAACAGGACTAATAGTGTTACCATTACTTCATAAACAAAGTGCTATGACGTTTAACATTTGCCAAAATTCGCTTCTTTGTATTGAAAATGAGTGTCCCCAGAACATGATCCTTACGGAACGAACTTATAGCGTTACCGAGCTTTGGTTTCCAAGGTTTTGTTGTTTCATGCATTTTTTAAAAAAGAAAATATTTTCTGGATCTAATTGTTGTTTTAGGGCCAAAGCCTTCAGTGATTTTTAGTTCTCATCAGCAATTGTTAAAGTAGTGAAAAGCATAACAGAAAAAGAAAAGACTTTTCGTGTGGTCGTGATCCAAATTAACGAGCGGAACCTTCTTCATCTTAACGTGACTAATGACTTCGGCTGTCTCTCGCATCGCCGTCCATCGCATCGCATCGCATCGCAAAGGCAAAAGAGCAAGCGAGCGACCTTCGCTATCTTCCGCTTCCTCCTGGCTTCTCCATTACTTCTCGTGTCCGGTGACATCGGCTTCTCTTTTACCAAGGGCGCAAAACTTCTCATCTCACAATGGATTTTTGTGCAATTTTTAGGTGTTGCCACGCGCGCTCAACTAACAAATGACTGTAGATCATGCAAGGCATTTCAGAAAAAAAAAGTCAGGACTGCGAGAAGAAAGAAATCATTAACGTTCGCACGCATTTAGTTCAAATGTCCCCGCGAGCGTTGCTCAGAACAATGATGTGTTACTAAAATTTATACTTGTAATTCATATAAATATATTTCCTTGGTTCTAAATTTTGTTCGAGGTACTATCATAATTATTGTTCCGCGTATAGCGACAGACTCTTCAAAGTACGTTTCACCCTCTCCCTTCGTTCTGTTCATGTTCTATCTTTTGATGCGTCAGTGTTCCATATTCTTCTTCATGAATTTTTAAAAATTAGCACTTTTACAGTTTAAATTATTTTTTTGCCCTCCTCAGTTCTGTGAAAGTGAGTGTATCAGTTTATGCCACAAAAACACATACCGGAACATGCGAGAGGTACTGGGATCGATGTACCCGACGCCTCCACCACTGTTCCGATACGGTACAAACCCCGATAACAAAGTAAGGTTCATTCAGATTTCTTGGAAGCTTGCCATGTCAAGTGTAAAAATTCTGATGGCAAATCTGCAAGCTTGAATCATATTAGTTGGCACTTGACACGCTTGCTGCAAGCTTACCTTATCAAGCTTGTTATAATAATCGTGAAACTGGCTTGCCATAACACTAACGGAAAAATATATTAACACAACGGTCTACGTCCAGCTTGAATCAAATTTGTAATATCAAGTCAACTTAGTATCAATTTCAAACTTGAATCAAGCTTGTTACATCAATCATAACTACACAAGCGTATATCAAGTGAAAATCAAGAGTTTCATAACTTAGATGTTTTGTGGGAATATATTGAAGAAGTGTAACAAAAGTTGAAATTCCTAGAGACGATCATAACCGACAAGAATAACAAAATAGAAGAAATCGGAGCAGGTCTAGCAGCAGTGAACAGAGCATACAATTCTCCACAAATCATATTCAGATCCAAGCAAATAACGTGGTACGCGAAGCTGATATATTCATTGATGTTATGAGGAAACGTATGCGCGGTACACAATAGCCTTTGTTACTAAATGTGGCAGTTAATAAGATAAGGGGAAAATATTGATAACATCATTGTTAGACGTGAAGCAAGGAAACTATGGCTACGTTATTTTGTTCCTTTCTTAAATCCCATTACGTAAACGAAAGCTTTTTTTTTTTTAAGCTCTCTTCTTTTCTGCTGTTTCGTATGCACTCAATTCCAAAATCTCCAGCTCGTATCCCGCGTGGATTGGATGGATTCCATCTTCCTTTTTTTTTTGGAAAGCACTCTCCTTTCCTCCTCTCTGCCGCCAGATCCTACGTCTTTAGATAGAGCTGATCCCGAAGAAGAAAATCCTTTTCCTTCTGCGACAGATGAGCGCAGCATCCAGGCCCGAGAGAGGAGGCGGGGAGAGTTAGCAATCTTATACTCGTAGAGGCCTCCTGCTGCCACATGAACTCGTTAGTACATGGGTCGATTCCAGTCGTTTCAGTGAGCTGCAGCGCTGTCTATGGAGGGGATCAGTGGAGCCGTTCCGGGTCGCGAACAATGAACCACCACGTGCATAAATAGAGAGACAAGGTTAATATACAGAACATTTCATGCTCTTAGTGTACTCAGAGTTTACTGATGAGTATATTTCTGCCGTAACTAACCCTGAATTACTTAGTTTTAGCTGATACAGCAGGTCGGCCGGGTGGCCGAGCGGTCTGCGGCGGTAGGCCATTGGCTCGAAGGTCCCGGGTTCGAGTCCCGGCAGGGGCATGGGTGTGGAATTTAACAGCTAAAGGTGAATCATGACGGGCCGAAGTCCAAAGTTACTAGACTGCCCCATATAAAAATAAAATTTTAAATTTAAGATAGATTTGCAGGATTAAGAAAAAAAATGTTTGTCGTAATGCATCACCTATGGCCCTAAATACTGATATTGCAAATACTCCACAACTGCGGGGAGGCAAATGCTGAATAATTAATCAAATAGCTCATAATCCATAGGTGTGTATGATAAAATCCGTGACGTAACAGCGCTTGACGTCTGACTCTAAGCAAAGACGTTGTCCACGAGACAAGATTGAGGCTGTCTCGTCTCGAAAACATCTTTTCCAGCGTAGGATGTCACGTCTCGAAAAGATGTATATTGCGAGAGTTCTGTCTCGTTTCGTCTCTTAGGCAACACTTGCTGTATTGACTGATTTTGTGGTTTGTGTCTCTTCGCCGTATCTTCTGGCCTATTATTAGATGCATAAATTTGGGTTCTTATTTCAGTTTCTGTCTTCATCGAGATATTGTCTAATTATTAAACAGAAAGAAAATGATTTATTGTTTACGGCAACTGAGACCTAGTATCAATTCGACGATTTAGGAGTGCAACTCCACCCTCTAATCCTTCTTTCGTATTGGGAATTTTGGGGCCGAGGATGGGGGTACTATCGGGCAGAGCACACCGAAAACAGAAAGTTTCAGGGCCATTCAAAAGAGATCATAATTAGCTGTTGAACTGGAGATGAAAAGAAGGCAAGAAAAGCAGCGAACGCGTGATAAAGGGAGTAAAAAAGCATAATGCTCAACTGCAGCTTTCCTCTTTTTGTTCGTTTCAGGCCCAGAAAATGATTAAAGTAAGACGTGTCCGTATGTTTATTTTATGCTTTCCGCTGTCCGCTTCACATTCACTACATTCCAGTTAACGTTGCTAATATGACAGCAAATAAAATTCTGGATGGTCCAACAACAACGGCATCTGTTGAAAATCAGCTGCAACTCAAGATGATCAAGCCTTTCTTGCTATGTAAGAAGATTTTGTTTTCGCATATGTACTTAACGCAATATAATTTTGCCATTACTTAAAGCAGGGTTTCTCAGGGTGTGGGGCGCAGGTTGTGTGTAACAGGGCCACTAAGGGAAATGGGATAATAAATTTAACTAGGTTTTGTCGGTTAAAATTAATAAATGTCAAAAAAGTTATTTTATTTTGCTTACTGTATTTATAATTACTAAATATAATATAATTTGTTGAATGGTTTATGAATAATATAATTAGAATATTTATTATCAAATACAGAAAATCAACTCTCATGTTTTGAAATGTCATGCTTTTGTAGGTCGTCGGCTAGAAGTGATGGTAGAAGACGATCTCAGAAGACAAAAGGTTGGGAAATGCTGACTTAAAGCATTTAACGCCAAAATACCCTGGAAAACATAGAAATGTTCATTTTTTAAGAAAACATTTCTATTGCTATACTTCCATTTTTTTTGTTTGTTTTTTTAAATTCTTTTTTCGTGTGTTAAATATTGTACTCCTTGAAACGAACCTGAATATTTCTGCTTTCAACATGCACTTCTCGATGGTGTCACTGTCACTCGTCAGAGAAGGGGAGCTTTAATCCAAATCCAAAGAAACTGGAAAGTTCCTAGTCTATATTTGATTTAGGAAATTATTAACGGTATATTCAGAATTCACGTACTGATGTAGCACAACCAAGCTATCAAAGTCATAGGCTGAGGCCTGCTTTTCATGTACACGCTTGTCGCGTACTTCGCTTCCTTTGACTTCTCCGCCAAATCGCACGCAAAGAACGCGTCAAGCACGTGCATGAAAAGCCGGAGTAAAAGAACTATTGTAAGTATTTACTTTTAATCTGTATCTATAGACTGTATTTTATCTGAAACTCCACTGCAGCTGGACCATCCTGACTGAGGTTTTCCAGGTTTTTCTTCAGTCATACTAGGCAAGTGTTGGGATGGTACCTACAAAATATACCCTGGGCATCTACCTTCCTTTATCCTCTCCCCACCCTACCCTGGCTTGAGCCTAAGATACCTATAGGATAAATAAATTCAAATTCCGCTGAAGTTTATTAACTTTTTTAATAGAAAAAATCACAAATTTCTGCATCACCAGGGTTTTTTATTAATCGTATGTACATGCAATATTGTTTTCATGAATTTCATGATGCGAAAAGACTATATCAATTGCACACGTGGAGATCTTCTGCAGTAGGTGCTATACTTACATGCATGAGAGATAGACTCAGCTAGCGCCACAAGGGCTCAACCACATTCAGACAAGAACTTGTTTCAGCATTGATGTTGAGCGTGTTTATTCATATGACGAACAGTTTATACGTTAGTTAATAAATAAACTATTCAATGAGTAGCGTTAACTGTGTTACGTGACTAATCAATCGTGGCGACGGGCCAAAAGTAGGCTTACCGGTTGGCTTGTGTAACAGTTCCTCTCCATCACCAAGTTTCTTTCCTCTCTGGCGATCGAACCAAGAGAAGGAATTCAAATGACGTGATTTACTTGTAACCACTGTGCAACAACAACCAATACCAAATGAATGTTGCCAGGCTCACATGCTTAAATTACACATAAAACAGTAGAAAATGCACACCATCCTTGTCGTCTTCCTTCAAATTCTCGGGCGCACCTCGAGCTTAAAAAATATTTACAGTCAAAAATCGATAGGAACCGTGAAAAATTTCACTTACACCCTCCTAATTTTGAGTTTACACCTCCCAATCTGAAAACCATGGCGGAATCTCTGTATATATTGCATAAAAGTTAGGCTTAAATGATTCTTTTTATGCATACAGAAACAATGATGATAAAGGGAAGAGTTTTTTACTAGTTGTAACTCAAGAATTTAATTACGAGATTTGAATTTTTTACGAGAATCACACACAGGATTATAAAGTGCACACAGGAGTATCTCAGATAGCAACGAGTGTCTGCGGAGAGGGACAATCTTGATGTCAGAGTACTCTCGCTAGCGTAAAGAATTCTGGAGTGAACAATTCCGGGACAATAAAAAATTACCTCATTTTTCTAACCTAATCTATCGCTTGGTAACTAATTTATCAATAGTAGATATGAGCATATAAAAATGATTTTGTCAGAAAAAAAAACGAAAAAATACAACTTGACATCACCGGGATTTGAACCCAGGTCTGCTACACTTAGTAAGCAGCCTTCTTATCTATTCATCCACCGAGCCAACTTACAAACAGTGGTTTGGAAGCTTTATTTACAATTACAACACACGTATTATGTCACAACGATATTACATCAGGACGGTATTTGATTGTCCCTCTCCGCAGACACTCCTAAATAGCTGAGTAAGCTTGAATCAAACTCGTTTCAAGCTTACCATCTCAAGTATAAAAGCTTATACCAAGCTTCTCATGGCAAGCTTTTCCATCAATCGTAACTATTTCACAAGTGAAAATCAAGCGAAAATCGAGCTTGTCATAAGCTTGCATGCTATGTGGGATACTATAGGCTCAGATTACTATGAATGAACAAATTTATTTTTTCAAAACTCGAGACGTCTCGTTTGAAATTTACAGTTGATTTGTTCTACGTCCAGTCCATCACATTATGCACTCATGTTTAAATTAAAACAATATTTCAAATTTTAACTGCAAATGTCACTCGAATCTGGAAACAGCACAAAATTATCCGCATTTTGACTAATAAATAAGAAGATGAATGGATAAAAGAACATTAAATCGTTAATTTACTTGTGTAATGGATCAAGAGAATCGTTGAGAAGATATGAAACTGATGAATTTTATTGTCGCGCACGAAAGCAGAAAATTTATGGTGGGAAAATCGAATGTATATGGTATGAAAGGAATTCATTGCGTGCAAAATGTGCTATCAGTAGTGACTTACAAAATCACAATTCAGTGCTCGAAAAATCGGGACAATTGAGGGTTCCGAAACCATTTCCTCGGGACGTTAAGGCGTCAGGCGGAAAATCGGAACAATGCGGGACATTTGGTCACAATAGCCATATTGCCGGAAACCTTTTCACCTGTGCATTAGTTACTTCCGAGTCCTTGACACTACATTTAACAAGTTTGTTTAGTTTGTAAGAAGAAATAGAAACGTTTCTAGAAAGTTGGGAACAATAGTTTGAAACGCATTTTCTCAATCAATATTTTAATTAGCTCAAATTCCACCACACCTCTGCAATTATAAATCTGTTGGCAACACTGAGTCAGACACAATGTTCAGTAGACAGTATGTACACACATTAATACACACACAGAGAGAGAGAGAGAGGGAGGGAGTCGACGAGAACTTTAAATTCCTATCTTTTTGGGGATCTGGATATTTCAATGGGAGCTGACGACTGAGAGGAGAGGAGATGAAAGAGTTCAGAAACCATTCTTTAGTAGGACCCAAGAAACCACTATCAAGTCCCGTGAACTACATTCTTTCCTCCATTATGACAGCATGTGTCTGGTGTGAGAGAAAGTGTTGCAGGGCAACCACAATCACGAAGTCAACAAAAACAAAGAATGGTTTTAACTTCTGCGGGTGGCCAACCGAACTTAGCGTAAAAAGAAAAGGACAAAGAAGTCTGCTTACATACGTATGTGCTTGGCTGTACTAGTTCCTTGTAACTTGCCATCCTGCCGTACGTCCTCTTCTAACAAGGAACACTCGCCAGGTGTCAGAGCCCGATTTTGATGAAAATTCGTATCTAGGTACAGTGCCTAGGTAAACCTTCACAACCAAAATTATAGGTGCTGTCGTCAAAATATAACGACAGAGGGATCCGAGAAAGATGGAACGTAGAGAGCAAGTAAATCGAATACAGAGTACGGAAAATTTCTTTTCTTTTATAAACTGTTACATATATTGAAAATAAATGGTTATTAATGGATACTGGACAGGAGGTGATACATGCTGGATAGTATGACGAGAATGACTGCCATCTTGACTATGCTTCAAAATGTTTAAATAATAAGTGAGTCATGTGATATATCAATCCGTGCTGAAATGTTCCAAGGAATCCAATGGTGAAATTAGTTTTAGCGTAACTCTAATCCTGTACGAGAAAATGACACGTGAAATTGGCCTAGAGAAGGTCACTTGCACCTAGAATTACTCCTTCTTGAAATTGGGACTTCATGTGTAGTGCGCTTTATGTTGCAGTCATGATAGATAGATAGATAAAATGAGTTTATGGGCGGTGACGGCACTATGGCTTACGTCCGTAACCATTACAGCCATGAGGATCATATTTTCCAACATAACTGTAACTCTTTGGTTTTCGTTCCTTCAACTGTTTCAACAGAAAACGTTTTTTCATCATTCGTCTAACACATTCTCCAGGTCAATTTCACGTGTCATTTTGTCATACAGGATTAGAGTTACGCCAAAACTAACTTCATCATTGGGTTTCTTGGAACATTCCAGCACGGACTGATATATCCACTTACTTACTATTTAAAAAATTTGAAGCATAGTCAAGATGGCCGCTCTCAGAATAATTCATAATGTTCAGAAAGCATCCAGATACAGCACAGCTATACTTCCAATTGATCAAAACTGTATCGAATTATACCCTGCAATACAAAATCAGCAGTTTAAAATTATCTAATGCGTCTTGTTTTTCTTACTTTTCGGTTTATTCAAAACCGCTTGGAAGTCGTAGATCTTTAATAAAGTGCATTATTTTAATAATTATTTGCGTATGAATCTTTATCACGAAAGTTTTGTTGTATCTCGTACACTTTAAGCTCTCATTTACCGATATTATTTTTTAAAAAAAAACCACTAATATATGTATGTATCAAGCCGATTTATTAAAGAAATTAAAGAAACTGCAAAATGATTTCTGACTACGGAATGAAGTTGTAACTAAGTTGTTGTTGCAACGGTATATTTCTGGCAACCATGATGCAAGCATACCTACAGATAATTCTCAATGTAAACATCTACGGTGTATGCACAATAGTTTTACGTAGGGAAAGAAAACAACGATGTTAAGAAAAGTAAACACGTTGAGGTAGGACGTTCATTATACTTTATAAATATGTAGATTAATCCGTTGTTGGGGTAGTACTAACTACAGAAGCAAGCTGCTCATCCATATGAAGGGGAAAACATTATCAATATATATATATAATTCACAAGCATATTAAATCAACTACTAGACGAAGCCTTTCCCGGAGGGAGGAGTTGGTCTACTGCTCCCACTCTGATCAGACGTGTTGGGAGAGGAGAGCCGAAGCTCTCAACTGCGATCGCCACTGTTTTTTTATTCATAGCGGCTCCCCAATTGTCCTCAACATCGAAATCTTGAGCCCCCACCGAGAATCGAACCCGGGACCGCTCGCACTGAAGTCAAGCGCGCTACGGACTAGGCTACGCAGAAGGCTCATATATTAAAAAAATAAATAAATAAGTTTGTAACACTGCCTGTCCAGTTGTGACTTGGTGACATCATATAGCAACATTACGAATCATTTTGAGATCTACCAGTTCCGGTTAACAAACTTTCACATCGATTCAGCAAATAGTTTATATAAGTGATGTTTGACAAGGTTCTATACACCAGAGAAGAGTGGGCGGGGCATCAACTACTGACGAAGTTCTTTTCTCTTACTGGGAACAAGTACAACAATAATGGAGGCAATGATAATTACATTCTTTGTGGCAGTCTCTAACGGTTTCTCTTACAATCCGTGAAGAGGAAGCTAGCTTTTGGAGAAGCGCCGGCTCTTCGTGACTGCACTCAGAAACGTGACGAAAGTAGAAGTTGTTTGCCGTCCTCTTCTCTGTTTTCTGCAACAGAAAACTATCCAACACAGGTTTCGTAATATTCAAGTGGAATGGATTAAGTATTTCATATCATTTTGTGCTAAGTAGGTGAGAACAGAGAATATATACATAACGCGTAGATAGATTCTCTATTTCCTTGTTTAGAAATCCCACACTGTTCTCGTTTCCTACATTAATATCTTAACGCAGTGGAGCTTAAGGTTAGTGTAAAACAACTATCTCTCTCGTTAGATGGCACCACTACCTACGTATGTTTCTAATGTAGTTTTTTTTCGTTGCACGAAATTACAATGCTGCTCGCATAAATTCAAGTCGAGAGAGTTCAAACTTTCAGACAAGAAAATTCATAACCAATTCAAGAATTAAATGCGTTCCGTTTTCTTTTTTCGTTCATTGTTGATGTGAATATAAGAATGAAGCCCTTTCAACAATGAATCAGAAAGAAAAGAAAAAGTCGACATCAACGAGAACATGTTAGAACTCAAACGCTTCTGAGATCAAATCCCGGGGTCAGCCATCCTGAGTAACATTTTCAGGAGTTTCTCTCAGTCGCACCAGGTGAGTGCCGGGATTGTGCTTCGATTCAAGGCAACACTGTAAAAAATAAGTTTTTT
The DNA here is from genome assembly GCA_022664845.1 of Lepisma saccharinum. Classification (NCBI taxonomy): domain Eukaryota; kingdom Metazoa; phylum Arthropoda; class Insecta; order Zygentoma; family Lepismatidae; genus Lepisma; species Lepisma saccharinum. The sequence continues at coordinate 19,500 of JAGDQP010033180.1, forward strand.
TTTACACATCTTGTGAGAAATTCAGGTTTTCTGGTCAAGAATGTAGTGTGGCAGAACGCAGTATCTGAATTCGACTGTAACTTGTCTATTTTTGTTTAGATATACAGAAAAGATACTTTTTTTTTTTTTTTTTTTTTTTATCCGGCAGAAATCCCTTTGATTCGTGAAAGTTTTCTTGGTTTTGCTGGAAATTCTATTCTTGTATACACACACACATGCACATCGGAGCTAAAACAGTATAGGGTTGGGTTGGGTTTGCGTGTGAACGAAACAATCTGATCAACCACGCTGTCAAGGCTGTTATTTTCCAGGCGAACAACTTGTTAACTGTCGTAATGCTAACCTCAGTTCCTTAATCACTGACTCTTATTATAACAACTCGAAAAGGCAAAACGAAAATGGCCTTTCCCTCCGTCATTTTTTTTTCTTTTTAATTTCATATCTGCGTTAATTTAAAAAGAACTGTAATAAACACTTGTTGTCCTTTTCTTTAACGTTTTGTGGTGTTGCTGGGAATTGAAACTCAAGAATTAAACTGACGAGGAAGAGAATTATACATTTCAGAAGTAATTTTCCCAACGTGATAGTTTATATCTACACTTGTATTAAAGAAAAAAAAAAAAACTAACTCTCCTTCTGTGCCTTGTTTAGTGGACGTACTGTTTGCCGTGTTTCAGTCACTCATGACCTGATTCTTTCGTTCTTTCTTTGGCAAAAAGCAAACATTGAAAGGCTGAAGTACTTAGTGTATGTATAACCTTGGCATGTGTTTTCCATAAGTACGCTAAAGAAGCTACTTGATTTTTTAGAACGTACTTTCAGTTTCTTTAGACTTGTAAACTTTGTGTTGGCTTACTCTTGACTGACTGCACACATTAACACATTACATGTATCACGCATGTTTATGCATTCTGATCTACACGAGTGGCATTTTGTGAGTTCATGTATTCTAAGATCTATTTTCTTGCTCTGATTTCATGTTGAGAAACTATTTTTGTTGAGTTTCTTTCAAGAATGTTTTGGGTGACAAATAACGATGAAATAAACGCACATGAAGTTATTCCACTTTGGGGAAGCATCTTTCCTTTATACATACATCTTGTGGAAAGGCCTATTCTAATTTTATTCTTCGATCATATACTAATATATTGTGTAGGTTTGTTTGGGACTTCCTTTATTTACTGCGTTTGCATATAAAACAGGAAGTAAAATCAATTCTAGATATTCGAAAATCAAACTCCATTTCCGTTCAGAGAGCGTAAGGGTCAGTTCTACAATCGACCGCTAAACTTCTAGTCAGCGCTAAGTTGAGGCCAAGTCTGATTTTGGCCAAT